>APFE030587559.1:139337-153414 GCA_000404065.3 Pinus taeda | reverse complement strand
TTGCTACATCCATGACCCCCGCAAAGGGTTCCTCCACGCAGCAGTAGCAGCAGAGGGATACAGTCATGACAGAACACAGGAACAACTTCTCCTCACCCACAGGGGTACCACACAAGTTTCAGGTGGGCGACAAAGTTTGTTTACATCTCCAAAAAGAACGCCTTACCAGAACCCATCAGAAACTCAGACCACTCTGACATGGTCCTTACACCAGTACGAAGGCTACTTGCAACAATGCTTTGAAGCACATCATTCCTCCATTCCTTCACCTACACCAAGTGTTCAATGTGGACCGTCGTCGACCATGCTTCCCACCCTTACTGGACACATCAGAGATTGCAGGACAAGTTCAGCAGATGGAGGAACTCAACGCAATGGGGACCATTGCTTCCTAAGGGGGGAGGAATGATCCAGGTGGATGTTGGTGGCCACCCACCTATCCCATTTGGACCCCCACAACTGTCTCTTTCAACTTTTTTAGTTTTCTAAATTGTAGCACAGTTTACTATTTTTAGCAGTTTTTCGGGTCTTGAACTTCCGAAGCCGTTTTGAGGCCCTAAACGATGTTTTTTGGGAAATCTGGGGCAACATGGGTCTGGACCCATGTTGCCTCCCAAAGTGGTAGTGCTCGGATAGATCTTTCTAACGAGCTATTGTACGCATCAAACGGAGATTGTATGCCGAAGTTACGACCTCGAGAAATTGGTGTACCAATTTACCCAAACGGGGCCCACAATTTGGCATTTCATCTTCTAGGGTTAGGTTTCGGGATGTGAAAGGTTTTCCATTGTTTCTCAACAATAAATAGGCCTTCGAGCCTCATTGTAACACAATTCAGAGGCATGTAGTTGCACATCTCTTCTCAGAGATAAACTACCATCGCCCTAGCTGGTTTATTTCCATTTATGGTTGTAAGCATATTTCAGTATTTTCCATTAATGAAATGAAGTATTATTTTCGTTGCATTTTTGTGTATATGGTTATCTCTGTAAATTGTTGTGTTCCTGTTTAAATTCGGATCACTCCCCTGGTAAGCATTGAGTCTTTAAAATATTCAAAAGAACAAGGACTTCATTCTTTCAATGGAGTCGTCGGGTGAGTAGATTTATATTTGTTTATGGGATTAACTCAATCAAGAAAATGAAGCTTAGAATTTAGATTATGAGGAGGTAGACTAAAATACAAGTAAAGAACAAGGCTAAGATACAACAATGAGATCGCTGCCATTATCACCTTAGCACTCCACCTCCTACTCTTTAGTGGAATTTCCCCACACGAGAGGCTTCCCATTATATATCACCTAAAAATTAAGCTGATGTAAGTGAAAGGCTTAATCAAGGTACTTCTTAACACTTAATTGTAAGGATGAATGTTCCACAAAACAACCCTTAAAAGGAGAACTTGAGACCTACAACTTTAAGATATGGTTCAATAAAAGCATATCTAGGCATACAAGTACAAGGAAAAGGTTTACTTGAAGATATGATCAACAATATGGAATGGTAAACCTTCAACAAGCCCTAAGTTAAAGCCTTGTATAGAACTAGGGTTTAAATTTCTTATAAGGGTTAGTGACATCAATGTTAATGAGACACTTTTCACCAAGAAATATGCTAGATTTTTAGGTGGTGAGGTCAAGCAAGATGAACTAATGCCAAAACATTTCAATAGCTCAAGCCCTAATTAAATTTAACCCTTGCCCTGGCCTAGTAGCTTACCTTGAAGTACCGAAAAAGTACAAAAAGAGGAATAAGGTAAGAGTTTTAAGAGTTTTAATTATCAATGCATTTACCTACTTGTGTGATGGAGTCTTAGGGAATTATGCCATAGAGATCAAATTCATGCATGGAGTAAGGGGAGGAACCTTGTTTTCAATCCCTGACCCTAGCTATCTTTTCATGATGGGAGAAGTTAAATAAAAGAATGCTCACAAGGAGGTCTTTTAGGGAGTTCAAGAAAAATAGATTAAACATGCAACAATTTACCAAGAATTTCTGATAATTTTTTTCATTTAGAAGAGAAACAAGTAGAAAACCCTAGCAATATTTCATTACATGTAAAACCATAACAGATACATAGTAAATACTCACAAATTTTCCAAGAACATACCTTCTTTCAATCCCAAAAAGATGTCTCCAATACACAGATTAGTCTCCAATAGAAAAAATCCACATAAGATCACATCTCCATAAGTAGTGAAGTACAATAGGCTAAGTGAAGCTCTTTTAGAGAGGTTGAAATCCACAAGTGTGGTGATGGGAAAGTGAATGTAGCAATCCTCCTTGTGTAATAGGTCTATCACTTCCATTAATTCAAATAAAAGTTCCCAAAAAAGTATAATTTTGAGTAAACATAAAGTAATGGGTTACAAGCCAACCCAATAGCTCAACAACATAACATATGCCAACATTTGCCCACATACGTGAGCATGACGCATGCCCTTTTAGGGCTCAAACTGCTCCAAAAGTACAATGGAAGGGTTAGATGAGTCTCCAGGCATCATGATCAACCTCAATTTGAGGAAGGGTCCTTATCAAGCTTCAAAGCATCTCCATGTGTCCAAAAACTAGCTTTTGGTGCCCTGCATCATCTCCAAGGGTGCCATCTAAACAACGCAATGTAACTCTCTCCAGCGTTGGGGCTCCATCAGGTACAACAAGCTCTCCTCAAACATTCGAGGGGATAATCATCCTTATATGGGCTTTGAATCAAGGCATGCCCATCAAGTAGTATTAAGGCCAGCCTAGGGTATGTTGGGTTCATTGGTACCTCATTAAGAATCCTCAATGCTAAGCAAGATAAACTGAGCATTCTAGCAATTTAGGGTGTTATGGGGTATCCATCAACTACCAAGATCATCTAAGTGCCCAATGCTCTGTTGTATAAGGACAAGGTTGCATCTGCAAGGTCATCATGCACTTTAAAAGTGTAGTATAGCCTAGGCATCTTGTGGAGTATGAGTGAAATGATGTTCCCTCAAGGCTTTTGGTGCTCTGTGCAAAACCACCTAGAAAAAAATTCTCAAACTCAGGAGAAAGAAACCATTCATTAGGGACAATAACCATAGATGCACCTAAGTGGACCACACTTAACTGTCAAGGGTTCAAACCTATATCACCTTCAAATATCTAACTAAACAAAGTCTTTCAAAAGTGTTCCCCGCCTTTGTAAGGGTGGCTAGGTAGTCAATCCTATTAGGTGCTTCCAGCCCCTAAGGGGAGGTGGCATTTCCAAGGTCAACCCTGCAATCCGTAGGTGTCACTGAGAATAGGTGGCAATGAAAGGGAATGTATTCATGGCTTAGTGCCATAGTGAGCGAACCAACTAATGGAAGTCAACATCCTGAGTGTATAAATGTAATGGAGTGAGCAATCATGGAGGCATGAGTTACCCCTTTCCTCAACCTACTTTTCTACCCCTCTAGAGTGCATTTTACTTTTTTTGACAATCCTTTTATATGGTGCAAAGTTCAAGAATCAAAGCTTGATTTTTATGATATAGCATTTGTTTAACCCCTTAAAATGAGTCAGTTTCTTGCTCATCAAGGTTGAGACATGCAAGGGTTCCTTATGATGAGATAGAGTATCAAGTGCTCAAGAACTAGGTGATGGCTAATGCAACTGGGGTTAGAGCTCACGCTACACTTTTGCCAACATGCTATTTTAGGTTATGGATATCTTATGTTTTTTTCATTCTTTTGATTTCATCAACCTCCAAGGGAAAAATTTCCAACCCTCAAGGACATGGATGTGTGAGTTTCAAATACCAATGAACCAATGACAGTTAACTTGAAAGATGGAGGTGTTATTAAGGGAATGATGAAAGATGTTAAGTATGAAAAGGGAATGGACATGCTACTTCAATCCAAAATTACCAAATAGTGTCCATCC
Organism: Pinus taeda; assembly: GCA_000404065.3. Classification (NCBI taxonomy): domain Eukaryota; kingdom Viridiplantae; phylum Streptophyta; class Pinopsida; order Pinales; family Pinaceae; genus Pinus; species Pinus taeda. The sequence goes on along the minus strand of APFE030587559.1, from coordinate 149,524 downwards.
TATAACTCTAAAGCCTTAGAGGAGGTCCCATTGGGCTAGGAATAAAATGCTAACCCCCACGGTAAGGTGAGAAAACAAGTTTGCATTCAAGATCAATCAATCATCTAGATCACCACTTTATCAATGTTAAAAATGCCCAAAACATTAAGTAAAAGGAGTTGATTGCAAAATGGTTAAAATACATTGTCGAGTGGTAGCCCAACCACATTCAAGAAGAATGTTGGATGGTGAAAGGTGAAAGGTGCATAATCGGTGCAAATGGTGGAGGAATGTGGCATCTTATCATAGGAGAAAATTTATTTCTCCTATATGGTTACCCATTTTGGTGGGTAACAGTGCAATCTTTTCATTGTAATAATAAAAATTAGATACAAATATAAAGGGATGGCTTCATTGGTTCCCCTATTGGGATGGAAGTTTGTTTTGGGGGCTTCAGTAAAGTATAGAATAGAAGACTAATGTTACACAACCTCAAACCTAACAAATTTATGTCTTGACAAACCTAAAGGACTTCAAATGTTGAACCATTAAGGTCCATCTCCATATGTGATATGCTTTAGCTATGTCGGATTTGGTTATTATTCCTTGTTTTTGCATGGAGTGGTCCTACATTATGGATATCATATCTCTACTCTATTCGCATTTGACAAACCCTAGTTCCTCTTTCGATATTATCATCAAAAGGATGTATTTGAGCATATCGCCCATTACCTTCCAAATTATTTGGTATATTGTGACGAATAATGTTATGGATTTGATGCTTTCCACCATGATTTTTTTTTTTCCTGTTGGCATGAGGATAATAAAGTTGGTGATCAGGACTTTAAATACATTCCTATTTTTCATTATTCTTCCATTATTACTTAGTATCCTCCCCAACCATTTTCCAAAGTATCTTGAGGAAATATGTAAGAAGTCATCTAGACATAGGATATTCCCCTTTTCTAAAATTGGCATTGCTTAAAATGCTCTTCTTTAAGTACTATTTGACAAGGTTCTTGTTCTGATTTTGTGTTATGAGTATAGATCCATCTTAACCACGAAACTACTAAGAGCCGAGAGGGATCAAATCTCATTATATGCAAACCTCTTTTTGTAATGCAGAAATTAAAAAAAAAATACACACCAAGAGATTTAATCACTTTTAGTGCTTGATAATATGTGATTAAGATAGATCTATAGTGGTTTTCTGGTTCTTTCTATATAGACCATGTGTAAGTTTTCATTGTTTAAATTATAGTTTTGAATTATTTATTATTATTAATATTTTACAATGAAATTGAACGAGTTATACATTTTCCTCTTATTAAGTAATTAAATAATTCTACCTTTAATTACATTTTCCTTTTGAGCATTGAAATATTTTACTAAGGTAAACATTAACACACACATATAAAAACGAAAAATCGTGTATATGCATATTTCATATTGAAATATAATACTCAATATGCATATTCAAACAGTTTGTTTAAGCTCTAAATTGAAATTTTTATAAGAGAAATAGATTATTTTTTTTAATTTTAATTACTTTATCTTTGTAAAGTTATATAAAATTATATTATTTAACATAGACATCGAAATATTTTATTTATTACTAGAAGAGCGAGTGAAATATCGACAAACCAAGTGTTCATTTGGCAGTTCAATGGCAAATTCCAATCATTGGATTGTTTTCCTCTTTTCGAGAGGACCAAAATTGACCTTTGAAGCACTAGATTCGGATAAGGGTAAGTGTATTTTTGAAGTGAAGCCCACAATGTCACATTTGATCAAGTTGGCCTAGAGGACAAATTGCCCCTCCTCCAATGCCTATAAATACAAGTCAAGGAGCCTCATTTGAGAAGTCATCATCACATCATCTCATCTTCTCTTCTTGGGTTTGATACATCTGAAAATTGCAAGAATCTCTTCACATGTGCAAGCAAGGAGAAAATTGCAAGGGGTCGAAATATGAAGTCTATTACAACTTTGACCAATGTTGACTTTGACTTTTGGAGTTGATTTTGAGTTCAATCTCTTGGGAATATTTTTGTTTGGGCAAGCCACATCTTTTGGCACAGAAGTTGAGACATTTGGAGTTTGACTTGGGTTGACCACAAGAAAAATGGCAAACTTAGCCACAGAAGTTTCTCTCTCCTTCAACCGAGTTCAACTAGTTATTTTTGGATTGTTTTGGGCTCTAGTTGACCATCACTTGAGGTTGCACCCTTTGACCTTTGACCGAGTTGGATTAGAGCACTTTGACCGCAAATTTGTGGACTAGTTAGGGCACATTGGTTGTTTTTTACCGTTGACCAAATTGCAGAGTATGATAGACAGATTTGACTTTTCTTCATTAGCATTTGGATCTTGGATAGTTGATTTGTTGATAAGTCAAACTTTGACTTTGACTCTTGTTTATGGATCTGATCTCATTGTACTCTCTATTGAACATTTGAAGACAATCTAATAGAAGAAAATTTTCAAAGGGTTTTCCCCCTTGTGGGATTTTTCCCTGGTCTTTGACCAAATCGATGTCTATTGTTGATGTGTTGATTATCTCTCATTGTCATTGCATTTATTGTTCTATCTTCAATCACTGTTGTTTATTGGAAGAATTAATTGTTACTAAAACAGATTGCTTATTGAAAAAGTGAATTGGGCTAAAGTAATTGAAATAGTATAGAGCAATGCAAAATTAACACCAAGCACAATGAAAATGCAATTATTAATGTTTTATAATGTTTTTAATTAAAATTAATCAAATATGTATAATCATTTATGTTTTTATTTAGCCGACAATGTTTTTTCATTTAAAGTATTTTTTTTAGGGACACATGTCAACTCCAAATTGAGCATGTACTGAATTACACATCACCCTCATATTGGATTATAGAATGAGTCTCCTGGCTCAATCAACAAAATGTGTAAGCATACTTGATAATTGCTTGTGTTCCATCTCTTAATGGTTCTCTTGGGAGTCATATAAAGTAAGAGAGAAGTTGAACTTCAATTCTGCAAACAACGGGATACATTTTAACTTCCGTTACAACTTCCGTTACTCAATTTGATTTAGTGAAAGAATTTAGTGTTGGTCTCCTCGAGTTACTTGTTAACTAATGTAACTTGCATGACTAGCGAGTTGTTTAGTATCTTGTTCTTGAAGAACAAATTATTAACTATGGAAGGAAAATAAGATTACTTGAAAATCTTTATTTAAGAATGTTAATTATTTATCCCTCACCAAACATTGTCTTGTATGAAGTTGATTTTCGTATGTTGAGGTTTCCTCACTAAATTTTCAGTTCTAGTGATAATTTATCAACTATGCAAGTTACTAAACACCATGCTATTTTTCTGTTTTATACGTGAACATAATTGATAGATACAACTCACAAAATTCGGAAAGATAATTTACATTGAGAACGTGTCTTGTTACTCTCATGTGGAATAATATTAGGACTTAAAAATTATCATCAACTAAACATTTGTGATTAGAAAATAAAAGCAACGTTTTTTGATATCACAAAGAGGATCTAACAAGAGACATCGCTACAAATAAACATTGATTTTATCTTGAACATGAAATCTCTCTTGGCACGGTTTGGTGCAATTGTGACAAATTTTATATGGTGGTGATTTGTGTAAAGTAGCACCTGACAAGACATTGATTGGTGCAATTATACAAATAGTAAAGCAGCAAAGCAAGAAACCACTATAATTGTACCTGGTTTGGTTTCAACAGCGTTATCCAACTTATCTGAAGCATACAAAAATGGGACTTGCAACATGTTTATAGTGCTTTTGACCACCTTGACAGTAGACCCCACACACCTGAGAAACAGTAATGTTCCTAACCAAATAAAGTTTCCCACATTGTCCCTAAATATTTCCAATTAACCAAAAAAATTATGACAAATTCATGGCCAATTATCAGATTCAAGTGAGAATAACATGGTAGACAATTTCATCATCACGACAAGGGCTATGTGTGATGATATAGAAGATAATATTACATGAAATAATAGTTGGCATAACGCTTTGTGAAATTTCAAAATTGAGTTTTCTGCAGATATGCTTGACTACTTCTTGATATTCACCGACTACATAGTCACAAAGCATATTTTTCATGACGAGAGCGTTAATTATTTCAACTAGACAAGCTTAGTGAGCATATAGCTACAGGAGATAAGCTTCATATGTTAGGCTAACAAGGTGCACTCCCATTGCATATCCATCCCCTTGTTAAAAGAATTTGAAGCCAATAAAACGATTTTAAGAAGTCCTCATTTTCTCAATAGAAGACTATGGAGCAAGACAACACATTAGCTTGTTTTGTTATGAATCAATATGTTGAGCATCATCCCAGAGCATAGCAGCAGCCAAGAGTGCAATTGTTGCTGTTTCCACTCGTAGTCGACGAGGCCCAAGTCCAACAGGTATGGCACCCGCTTCAGTCAACGCTCTAACCTCTTTATCAGTAAAATCTGAATAAAATATTGGAATTTGTATTAATCCATTTTATCCTCTTAAACAACAATTTCGACGGAAGAATTAAATCTTAGCGTGCATAAAATTTTGAAAGACATGTTTCTCACAAAACAAGTAAACAACGGTGCTAATTTATTCCTGAAATAATGTTAAAACTAGTAACTATGGCCAAACTCCACATGGATCATCTTATTTATGACAGCTGATATTTTTCTTGGATTCCTCTCTCCGAGAGGTGTAAGATTGATCTAAAAATCATCCGATTCCGACATGTACAAATAAAGATGTGAATTTATTTACATTATGGAAAATTGTCAAGGTCAGCCAGCAAGCAAAACAGGTATTCAAACGCCCAACTCATCCTCAACATTCCATATAAAAGGAGACCTCAAGTCATTTTGACCATCATCTCATCTCACATCTCTCTCTCCTCTGTTGTGATTGGGTACACATTTCTAGGGATTCTTCTCTATCACACGTGCGAAGGAAAGGACAGATTTCTGTTGACTGCGTTGACTGAGCTGCAAGGAGGCTGTTTGGCTGCGTTGACTTCAAGTGTTCACCTGTTTTGACTTCGGTTTGGGTGAGGCATCTCTGTCCTAGGAGGCCGCAGATCTGTGGACTAAAACTGAGGGATCTGACCTCTCCTTTGACCAGCTTTGACTGTACTAGGGCTGGCCGCAGGGTTGACTTTAGTTGACCAGTTTTGACTGGACATTTTCAGACTGTTTTGGGCTGATTACACTTGCTGTTGGACGCCGAAGTTCACTGGGTTTGACCGAGCTGAATAGAGGAAGAACTCTGACCTGTTGACCAACGTTAACTTTTCTGGTTGGGGCTTTTTGCTGCTGTCATAAATTATCAGATTTGTAAATTGTACTCTCTCTCTATTGAACTATTGAAGAATATATACGAAGAATTGATCAAGGGTTTCCCCACATTGGGGTTTGTCCCTAGCTAGTGCCACATCTTGTGTCCCCTTGTCTTGGCTTGTCTTCCACTGTTTATGTTTATGTTCTATCTGCATTTTACAATCATGTTGATGTGATTGCTTAATTGGATATTGATATTGGGCTAATAAAAAATTGAAGTAAAATTGCTCTTAAGCATAGAACATACCATTGCTATCTAAAATTAACATTGAATCAGAGCTGAGGTGAAGACAAAGCCCAAGCAAGAGTGAAAGAGCAATCACCAAAGACAATTGGATAAGGACAAAAGGCTCAGTGGGTTCCTCAGCGCACTTCCCGGCTGAAAACAAGCTCAATGAAAAATCTGACTATCATGGATGGAAGATGTCTCTTGATTTGACCTTGGAAGAACAAGAAGTGTTGGATTATCTAAAGGGTAAAATCCCTGAGCCTCCTTCAAATGCACCAGCTACTGCGAAAACCAAGTACAATAGGGTTGAAGTCAAAGCGAAGAAGATTATCAAAGATTTCATTAACAAGCATTTGGTGGCCTATGTCTCCGATTTGAAGACCTCCAAGGAGATATACAACAGGTTGATCAGCATATTCAAGGTTAGTGATGCTAATCAAATATTATTTCTCAAAAATAAGTTGAAGGATATTAAGAAGGGCAAGGGCGAGGATATTCAATCCTACTTCTTAAGGATCACTAAGATCAAAAATGATCTACTTTTGATTGGAGAGATCATTCCTGACAAGGAACTTACTATCACTACCCTTGGAGGACTCCCACCCGAGTGGTAGATATTTAGAACCACTATTCTCAATAATGATCGAACTCTAAGCTTTGAAGAATTGATGTCAAGATGCATTCAGGAAGAAACAAGAATTGTGAAGCAAGAAATGCCTTCTAATAGAAGCAACCCCACCGCATTCTCCGCTCATGCCAAAAGGAGAAATAATGTAAGGTCTAAAGGTCATTTCAATGGAAAGACTAGATCTAAGGGAGGAAGGAAGGGAAGGTGCTTTGTTTGCAACAAGTTTGGCCACTATGCAAGGGAGTGTCCAAATAGAAGGGACACATCGCATGATGATGATCACAATCATTCCAAGGGCAACTTCAACAACATCGATCAAAGGAATGGCAGGTCCTATGGCAAGGGAAAAGGGAATACAGGACATCAAGGAAATGGTCGACCCTCCAAGAAAGCAAGGAACTCCAGGTATGAAGAATCAAATGTTGTTAACAATAAGCAAAAGGAGTACTATCTTATATCGGCCCTCTCCACTACCTCTCCACCGGACACTTTGGGGAATTGGCTAATTGATAGTGGTGCCTCAAGGCACTTCACTAGATAGAAGGAAGCTCTCTCTAATCTGATAGAGAAGGAGACAAACTTGGAGATTATCCTTGGAGATGATGCCACCTATCCTATGAAGGGAGTAGGGAATGTTACCCTTCAATTGAATCAAGGTAACACTATTCCTTTACAAGATGTACTATATGTACCTGATCATAAGAAGAACCAGTTGTCCATTTCAGCAATGGAAGACAAAGGATACAAGGTGGCATTTATCGATGGAAAGGTACGTGTTTGGAAAAGAAATTTTAAAGATGCCTTTACTCTTGGGGTTCAAGGTTGACTCTTTGTATCAAATTGGAGGATGTCCATTGTGAGCCATGTCTTGCGACACATCTCTACAATCTGAACTATGGCATCGGAGGTTTTCCCATCTTCATTATAAGGCTTTACCCGATGTGAGACAGATGGTGACAGGTATGCCCAAGTTCAAATTACAGCATGAAGGTGTATGTTCGGGATGTGCCGAAGGAAAACTTACAAGGGGACCATTCTCCTCAAGTAATAGCAAGACCACAGATATATTGCAATTGATCCACTCTGACATATCTGGTATGATGCCCGTAAACTCTTTGGGAGGATACTTATATTATTTCACCTTTACGGATGATTATTCTCGCAAGATCTGGATCTACTTCTTGAAAAAGAAGGATGAAGTGTTTACCTAGTTCCGTCACTTCAAAGCCTTAATCGAAAACCAATCCGAGAAGAAAATCAAGATATTGAGGACTGATAACAGGACTGAGTACGAATCCAATGAATTCCATGATTATTGCAAAGAAGCTAGCATTAAGAGGAAGACTACAACACCATACACTCCCGAGCAGAGTGGTGTAGCTGAAAGGAAGAATCATATTATTGTAGAAGTTGTTCGTGTCGTGCTTCATGATCAAGGGCTTTTGAAGTTCCTATGGGCTGAAGCTACAAATATTGTCGTGTATGTTGAAAACCAATGCCCTCATCAAGCATTGGACGCCAAGACTCCCAAAGAAGTGTTCACTAGTAAGAAACCCGATGTCTCTCATTTTCAAATTTTTTGAAGTCCCGTATTGTTAAAATTGGCAACTAGGGCCAAACTCCATGTGGGTCATCTTATTAATGGGAGCTGATATTTTTCTTGGATCCCTCTCATCGAGAGGTGTAGGATTGATCTAAAGATCATCCTATTCTGATAAGTATTCATGGAAATATGAATTTATTTGTGTTATGGGACAATTCGTCAAGGCCGACCACAACCAAAACCCACTTGTGCTCAACGTTTTAGTATAAATAGAGGTGGCCTTCAAGTCATTTCAAAACACTTGGGATCTCTTCCTCTCTACTTGTCTTTGGGTTTTAGTAGGAGGAGAGATCCTAAGCGATAATGCTGCCCTAATCCAAAGGGCAGAAGCTGAAACTGTCGGGAACTATCGGAACTGCAGAGAACAACCGGAACTGCCGGAACAGCTAGGACAGCCGAGAACTGTCGGGAACTGCTAGAATAGCCGGGAACTGTCAGAGCATCTGTCTCCAAAGGAGAGAAGCATGCAAGGGATAGCTAACTAACATTGGGACATTTGTATGGTACTTAGCAGCAAATACACCAAGCATGCAATGTTACAACTAGCATGAAAGGGAGAGCTAGCATGCAACAGCAAGCATGCTAAGGACAACAAACATGCAAAGGATAACAAGCATTCTAGGGACAAAAAGCAAGCAAGGTGCAGCCAGAGCATAGGTCAATACAGCAACATGGTGTAGCAAGGGCACATAATGCAATACAGTGATGGGTACAATCATGATTAATGAAGTGTGATGAGATGCAGCATAGTGATGATGGGTGCATCATGGTGTAGCGCAGTGAGGTGCAGCATGATAACGAAATGCAGCACAACGATAGGTGAAGGAGTCACCTTGGAGAATCAGTTGAAGCAGCATGTTTTCAACTGATCTCATGTATCATCTTCTTAGAGATGATCTATGCTCTTATCTAGATAAGTCAAAGTGTTGACTTTTGTTGTAAAAGTATTGTCTCTCTCTCTCTCTGTTGAACTATTGAAGAACATATAAAAAGAATTGATCAAGGGTTTCCCCACATTGGCGTTTGTCCCTGGCTAGCGCCACATCTTGTGTCCTCCTATCTTGGCTTGTCTTCTGTGATTTATGTTTAAGTTATATCTGTAGTTTACTTTAATGTTGATGTGATTGCTAATCTGGAAAAGATATCGAGCTAACTATGAAAATTGAAATAGATTGCTCCAAGCATAGAACATACCTAAAATTAACGTGGTATCGGAGCTAAGGTGAAGGAAATGCCCAAGCAAGAGTGAAAGAGGAATCACCGAGGATAGTTGGGAAAGGAAAAAAGGATCAATGGATTCATCATCCCTCTTCAAATTCACCAAGGGTGAAGTTGAAGCAGAGAATATTATCAGAATGGCGTAGCAGAAGTTTCTAATGGACTTCCTAAAGATCACTTCAATGGGAATTCCGGATCTAAGGGTGGAAGGAAAGGCAAATGCCATGGTTGTAATAAGTTCGGCCATTATGCGAAGGAGTGTCTAAGGTAGGGACACATCACTTGATGATGATAACAATCATTCTAGGGACATTTTCAATGATAAGAGGAATGACAGGTAATGCAGGTCATCAAGGAAACTGCTGACCCTTCAGAGAAAGCAAGGAACCCCAAGTATGAAGAATCAAATGTTGTTTTTGATAAGATAAAGAAGCGTTATCTTGTATTGGCCCTCTCCATCAGATTCTTTGGGAATCTGGCTTATTGATCGTAGTGCTTCAAGGCACCTCACCGGATAGAAGGGTGCTCTCTCGAATTTGGTAGAGACGGAAACAATCGTGGGATTATACTTGGAGTCGATGCCACCTATCCATGAAAGGGTGTAGGGAATGTTACCCCTCAATTGAATGAGGGTAACTCTATTCATTTACAAGAATCTCTTTTATGTACCTAATCGCAAGAAGAACATGGTGTCCATCTCGGAAATGGAAGTCAAAGGTTTCAGGGTGGCATTCATCGATGGAAAGGTATGTGCTAAAAAAAAATAGAATTTTCAAAGATGCTTTTTCTCATAGGTTCTGGGTTGGCAATTTGTATCAAGTTGCAAGATGGTCCATTGGGGATCATGTCAATTGACATATCGCATCTATAACATCGGAGGTCTACCTATGGGGCCCTACCTGATGTGAGTCAAAAGGTGATAGGGATGCCTAAATTCAAGAAGAGCATGAAGGTACATGTCTGAGATGTAGCGAAGGAAAATCTTATAAGGGGACCATTCCCCTCATGCAGCAAGTCCATAGGTTTGGAACAACCGGAGGAGTTTGAGATTCATGATCGGTAATCTCATGTATACAGGTGGAAGAAAGCCCTCTATGGCTTGAAGCAAAACACCCCGGGCGTAGTATGAGAGGATTGATAGTTGTCTGATGAAGCTGAGATTCACTA
>APFE030587559.1:108423-125726 GCA_000404065.3 Pinus taeda | reverse complement strand
AAATAATAAAATAATAATAGGTCAAATTTTTTAATTTCAATTTTTAATTCGATGGATGAGATTAAAAGATGTTTTGACCCTTATCGACGGTCGAGATCATTTTGACATGGATCACTCGAACTAGCCATTGGGAATTTTTCCTTTAAATAGGGTGCTAAAGGTCATTTGAGATTTAGATCTGAGAGTCTGGTGATAAAGAAAGCTCTCGTGTAGTCACTTTTTTTGTGCAATAAAGAAAGACTTTGGGGTTAAAAATCTTGTTGGTGTTACTCTTCTGAAAGCGTTGTAAGATGATTTATTTTTCTGCATAATTTAATTTTCAGCTATTGATTTTAGCTTAATGAAGATTGATTCAAGCACAGGTATCTTAGCTGATCTCTAGGGTTTGAATGATAGTTTAGATTTTGAAATATAATGGCAGGTATCTCCATTTGATCTGGATTTCACTATCGTTTTTTCCCTCTATGTTAATAGTTGATTTTAAGTTGTGCAGGAAATCTTAGTTTTGAGTTTACTGGGCGTTAGGGGAAGTTCTCGGCTGAACCAGCCAACTCCCAGATTGTGTTTTCTGAAAGAGCCCAGCTAGTTTTTAATCCCGGGCTTATCATCTGAATTTTTTTTAATGAATGCATGTAGGGTTTTCTAAAGTATCTCACATTAAAATTTAAATTCTGAAAATATTTATGTGGCATAATGAGAAATCTGGCTATTTTAGAGTCTACAGTTTGTGAATATTGTAATTATTTAGTTAGGGTTTTCAGTTTCGTTTCTTGCACATATTATCTTTGGGTGTTCTGTTTTGCCATTACAGGTTGCAGGTTACAGGTTTGAGGAGAAATTTTTGTTTGAAGCCAGATCTAAGCCCTAGAGGGTAAGATCTGGCCTCAGGATCAGTTCTTGCAGGTTTTTTGTTGAAGAAATTCGAGATTCTTCAAGCTATCTGTTTGCTAGAGTTTCATTTAAAATTGCTTCCCAAAAATATCAACCAGCAATCTTGCATTCCAAGGGTTTTAAAATCATTCATTTTCAGATCTAAATTTTTTTATGAGGGTTTCAAGAAATCTGAAGGAGAGCGAGTTAAAAATTTTTGTCAAGATTTCTGGAAAATATTTAAAGCTCCTCTCACTCTGCTGCAAATCAAATCCCTGTCTCCTCATAGCTCCATTTCCGCATTTCTCTTTAGCATTACTTCCTGTGGATTCCTTCCACGTTGCTCCAGCACCTGCAAACAAAACAAAAATAAAAGAGAAAAATATTTAAGAATTAAAAAATTAAAAAATATTTTGAAAAAGCTTAATAAAAAAATTGAAAATTCATTTTTTATGGTCCATTTTTCTATAGCTAAACGCACTTAATGTTTATTTTGAAGTTAGCTATATGAAAGTGGTAACTGGTCAACGTTTAAATTTTATGATCATTTAAAGCATTTAATTTTTCTTGAAGTTTAATTGTTGGATCATCGTTAAAGCATTGTGAATTTACTAGATATCTTGCATTGCTTGGGTTATTTGATGATAAATGTTTGTTTTACATGGTTCATATTTCTGCAACATTTCATCATTTAGTTATTAACTCCATAACGCACTGGTCCATTAACTTAATAAAATCAATTAAGTGCTTGTTTTCTCTCGTGTCTCCCAACCCAACTGGTCCCTAGTTGGTCATCCATTATCCCATAGAGTCTACCCCCCCTTAGCCACAGGAGATAGGCTTAAACGGAGAGATCGGGGATCAAAGTGACAGCCCCCGGTCTAAGCGTTGTCGTGACAGTCTGTGCGACAACAAGGAGTATTCAAGAAAAAGAGATAAACATGAACTATAAGAAAAATTACATTAATATCGATTTGACAAAAGAATTATTAATTCCAGAGCTAAATATAATTGAAATTTAAGATATTTTTTGCACAGGAAAATATGGAATTAAGGATTTGCAAGTAACAATTGATAAATATGAAAATATCTCAATTCAATATCACAACTATATATAAAAAGGCGATTGACCTAATTCTCAATTTACCTTGGTTTGGAAAACTAGGAATCTTCACCTTAAACATGGAGAAAAAGTTTTGAATGTTTTCTTATAAAAAGATGATATTATAGGGCATTACAATGAAGTTGGATTCAATGGTACCTTTATCAAAAGTCCTTAATGATATCCCAGAGGCAATTCTTCAGAAAAATCAATGGTCAATATCAAGGATGAAAAAAGAATTTGACAAAGTTACCATGGATAAAAATTAAGAAATTTCACTTAAAAGATCACAGTCAAAAAATATTAGCACAAATCAATAAGGCAAAGATTACAAAGTTGTGTAATAAAAAAGTAGAACAACAAAAAGAAAATCTTAGGAATAAATTCAAGGAGAGCCTATCAAAAAAGGATGAAGAAAATTCTTGTTTGAAGAGCCTTAATCAAAAGTTGTTGGAACAAATCAAAATATCAAAAAATGAGAAACTTGAGAATCATGACATTAAAAATAAAGTCAATGAATCAAAAATTGAAGAACTTTCACGTCTTGAGAATCGCAATTAATACCTACTTATGCATAGTGTTGCAAATATCGCGATAAAATCAGGAAATTGCATTTTTTTCAAAGCCCCGATTTTTCTGGCCGATTTTTATATTGCTATTTAATCACAAAAATTGCGATTAAATTGCGAGTTGATGTGAAAAAATTGTTGGTACTTGCATAGGCATGTTTGTAAAGTTTTTTCATTGGCTTTTTTAATGTCATTTTGCAAATAGAGATCAAGTAAGAAACCAGAGGAAGAGAGAGTTAGTCAATCGAAATGTTAAATTCTTATAGTAAAAGTGACATTCTCATTTATCTTTCATTTTCATCGAGGAGGAGAGAGTTAGTCAAACATAATGTTAAATTCTTAAAGTAAAAGTGGCATTCTCATTTATGTTTCATTTTCATCATTTTACTTAAATTTTTAACATTACTATGAAATGACACAGGATGTTTGAGAGTGGTTCCGACTCATTGGATTTCATATGGAGAAACTGGAATTTTAGATCTCATTCAAAATCTAGCAGACTTTACAGTTTTTCAGGATTTCAAGTTGGGGAGATTACAACGTTTCCATCAAATTTTATCATGTACGAGGATATGGAACTAGTATTTAATCAAGAGCATCAAACCCTCTATGTACCTTGATGTTAGTGGCATTGGATGTCGAACTTCTCTATCATGACCCTACTAAAAATGTGCACATCACTCGAACAAAATCTTGAGGGTGATATTGATGACAAAGATCATAATATAGGCAACTATTTTGATGATAGGTAGGTATTTGTTGTAGCATGATCTTTTCTTGGATGCTAGAGGCTATTAGAATAATCCTATTATCTCATTTAGTATTTAATGCTCATTCTTTTAACTGTTGCTATTTTTCCTTTTTTAGTTGTTTCTATTTCCTAAATAGAAACTTGATGTTTTTATCTTATGTAAATATCTCTATATTATTATTGGGCTCAAGTTTGCTCATAATTCAATTCATTCATTAGTAATCCACATGCGTGTTTCGCACTGTTTTATGGTATCAGAGCTCAGGAATTGTTTTTGAAATAATTTTTTCATTTTTTTGGAAAAAATTTGCTTCATTTCAAAATAGTTCATTTATCGATTTAGCTCTCGGCGTTCAGTGTCTGAGTTCGATTTTCTTCCTCATATTTTCGTCATCTCCAACGTTCAGGAATTTGGGATTTAGTCATTCTTTGTTCTGCAGGTCTGAAATTTTTGAGATACAGTTAGCTTCATTGTTGGCCATCAAAGTCGTGTGTGGTGGTGGTTTTTTTGTGCGAGGATTTTATATGCCTACGAGTGGAGCTGCAAAATGCTTGGCATTATGATTGAATCGATGCCATTCTGACAGTCATAGACGATCAAATCAGGCCAAGTGAATCCAGTTGGTATTCGGTTTCGTCCCCGTGGTTTCCAAAGAGCACCGATCCAAATCTGCGTGCACCGTGGTATCGTCCACCGAATTCAAAACGAATTCAAATTTGTTCACGCGTAAAGATACGCTGCAAACAGCGTCCCGAGCCGCCATTCTTCACGCGTAAAGATACGCTTCAGACAGCGTCCCTTCAGCCACATTTTTTTATGGTCGCTCTTCTTGCTGACATCTACCTGTTTTACGAATGTTACTCACGCCGAACAGTTTGTGAGCATTCCGAAATTGTCTCGACTAATCTAGTGGAAAGTTTGGAGCCAGTGGGCACTCCGCAAAATATTTTTTCTCACCCTCCTCAAGTCGTTTGGGTAGAGTTTTGCAGGTTTTAATTATTTCAACTGTGTTGTTTTCTCTCCGTTTTTTTTTATATACACTTTGATTGAGATTTAGGGCATGCACGTCGGATTTCTGCTAGCGTTGATTCACATGAATTTCCGGAGTAAGTGCAGACACCCTTAGTTTGTTGTGATGCTGGAATAGATTCAAGAACAGTGAAGTTTCGGGCGGAAAGAGACAGTTCCACAGTTTAGAAACGGAAGTGCTGTAATAAATTTTTTTTACAGAATCTCAGGGGTCTGAGTTCATACTTGTTTAGAAGATAAAATTGTTGTAGCTCAAACTTCTCTGTCTAGCAGAAAATCACGTTCCTTCTACAAGTCAAATTGATTCATATATTGCTAAAAGTTGAATTTAGGACAAAGTTGTGCGACCATCCCTTGTCGCTGTGCATAGAGCATATTATCTGTGGTCAACATATTTCTCTTTCAGCCATTTTTTTCAGTCCTATTTGCTGGTTTGGCATTTGACTAAGAGTTGAATCTTATTTCCAGCACTTGTTCTTTCCTCTGTTGTTGTCCGGATTAGCTGACATCTATATCCATACCAGACTTCTGTGTTGTTTTGTGTCTTGAAAAAGTACAGATGGCTTCGCTAACCACTCTGATGCTGGAAGGCAATCAACGCTTTAATGGCAGCAATTATAACATCTGGAAACAAAGAATGTTGACCATTTTTGAATACAGGCGTCTTGATCAGCTCGTTTTGGGCAAAGAACTCCGTCCCGGTACAGCTGGTACAGATCAAGATAAGTTTGATAATCGCAATCGAGAGGTCGTTATGCTTCTCAAACTCTCTGTGGCTGATGATCAATTACCACAGATTCCTTCTGGTAAAACAGCTGCAGAGATCTGGCAACAGTTGAAAGAACTGCACGAGACATTTGACAAGAGCAGAGCTTTCTTTCTCAAAAATCAGTTGTTCTCCATCATGATGGACGAACACATGTCTTTACAGGAACATCTCAACAAGATTAAAGACATTCGAGATCAGCTCGAAGCCATTGGTCGCACCATGGAGGAAGAAGACATGGTAGTCATCACTTTGAAAAGTCTACCAAAATCTTATGAGCACTTCATAGAAACACTCAACATTACCTCCACTAATGTTGATCTGAAGTTTCCGGAGTTATGCACCAAACTCATGCAGCAGGATCGTTGGAAACAACAGTTTGGTAGTAGTGCCCCATCATCCTCCTCAGAAAATGCTTTTGTTGCCAAATATCAGTCCTCTCAGTCCTTTCAACAGAAAGGTTCTTCTCAATTTCTTGATCCTGCTAGGAAGAAAAATGTGCAGTGTAATTACTGTCACAAGTTCGGCCACATGAAGAAAGATTGCCAACAAAGGATCGCTTCTGAGCAGAAGAAACAGGGAGGGCTTCATCACACAGCAAATGTTGCAGAACATTCCGAGCAAACAGATTCTGCCTTTTACGCCTTTATGGCTAAAAGGTCTTCAGATCATGTTCCATCTTCTGCCTGGTACATTGACTCTGGTGCATCACACCATTTCTCTCACAGGCGTGACTGGTTTATTGACTTCTCACTTTTCAGTGATTTCGTGGTATTTGGCGGAGGTGAAAAATACACAGTGGTTGGCAGAGGTACAGTTCAGATCCAGTCTGGTGGGCGCACACTCATCTTCCTGAATGTGTACCATGTTCCTGGTATGGAAATTAATCTGCTATCTGTCAGTCAGATTATGAGGAACTCTCCTCAGCTTGATGTGGTGTTCAGTGCGCACAAGTGCTCTATTATCGACAGGGAGACTAGTCTTACGGTTGTTGTTGGCCTAGAAGATCATGGTCTATACAGGCTTCTTGACACTGGTGATTCTCTAGAAGTGGCTCTAGCAGCTCGTGTTTCTCCCATCAACACTCTGTGGCATCAACGATATGGGCATCTAAACATGCAGTATCTCTCTCAGCTTTCTCAGGAAGGACTTGTGCCAGGGTTACCTGATATTCAGACTCAGCAGTTGGGCATATGCGGCGCTTGTCAAGCTAGCAAACAACATCAGTCTTCATTCACGAATGGAGAATCTTGGCGCGCATCTAAGGTACTCCAGTTAATTCATGTTGATATTTGTGGTCCTATGAATACATCTTCTATCACTGCTTGCAAATATTTTTTGCTTATTGTAGATTGATTCAGTAGAAAGATGTGGGTATATTTTCTAAAATATAAATCTGATGCACTTAGTATCTTTCAGAAGTTTAAAACCTTAGTTGAAAAAGAGTCCGGCTGTAATATCATGACTCTTAGGACAGATAACGAGGGGGAACTTTGTTCTTCTACCTTTTCCAACTTCTGTGATACTCATGGCATAAAACACCAGTTCACTACACCCTACACTCCTCAGCAGAACAGTGTTGTTGAACGCCGCAACCGCAAGGTTGTTGAAATGGCTCGCTCCATGTTACAACACAAGAGTGTTCCGAACAAATTCTGGGCTGAAGCAGTCTTTACTGCTGTTTATCTTCTTAACCGATCACCCACTCAGGCTGTTAAGGGGAAGACTCCCGAAGAGGTTTGGTCTGGTCATAAGCCTAAGATCAATCACCTCAAAATATTTGGCTCAATTGCATATGTTTGGATTCCAGCTGCTAAACGCTCTAAGTTGGATTCCAAAAGCCAGAAACTCATGATGACAGGGTACAGTGATCATCACAAGGCCTTTAGACTAATAGATATAGCCACTGGTCGTCTTAGCTTCAGTCGGGATGTGGTATTTGATGAAGACAGAGGATTCTTTCAGTCTTCTTCTTCTGAGCAGTGTTCTGAGGATCAACCTCACAGTGTTTTTCTTCCGGTAGGTCCACCTGATGGGAGGGATGATGCAGCATCAGTGTTTGATAATACACTGCCTGAGCTTCCTCCGGAAAATAACCCTTCTCTTGCTGCGCCTATTGTTCTTGAGCTTTCTCCATCTCCTCCTGATATTGGTTCCTCTACTCTTCGGCCTAAATGGTGGGCTAAAACCATTGGTGATCTCCGGGATGATGAACTCCTTGAAGGAAGAACTTCTAGACATAAGAGCAAACAGCAGTCTACAGTAAATTTTGCTCTTATGGCTAACCTACACAGTATCTTTGAGCCTCAAACTTATTAAGATCGTGGACCCTATCATTTCCTTGCTTCGATTTGCAGATACAGACCAACCCATCCTAGAAGAGGTTTGAATGGGATTCAATGATTGAGTCTGTGAGGAGCATTATTTTACAAAGTGAGTGCCTCGAGTATGAGATATCATCAGAGGCCTTCTTCACCACCATACAGGATATTCTTGTCAACAGATGGGACAAGAATTACACACATTTACATTGTTTGGCTCACTCATTGAACCCAAAATACTACAGCCATGAGTGGTTGAATGGTGGACCTTCCCGCAGATTCCCTCCTTACATGGATGGTGAAATCTCACAGGGGAGGAAAGATGTATTCAAGCAGATTTTTTAGGATAGAGCATCCCTTAATGAGGTGGAGGATGCCTTCACAGAGTTTTCCACTAGCACTAGTCGATTTGTAGGATATGATGAGATTAGAGAAAAGGGGGCTAAGAAGCCCTATTCTTGGTGGGCAACTCAAGCCCTCCTCTACAGCAATTAGCCATGAGGGTCCTCTCTCAGGTGACTTCATCCTCTTGTTGCGAGAGGAATTAGAGCACATATGGGAATTTGTATAGTGTTAAGAAGAGCAGGCTTGAGCAGTCTAGGGCAGATATAATGGTGTATGTGCACACCAACCTTCATCTTATTTACAAGTGGAGGGATGAGTGGTTAAATTTAAAGACAAAGATATGGGATGTCTTTCCTGATGATATGGGTCTGGACAATAGTGTTGAGTTGGCATTGGCAAACTTGGATCTCAATGAGCCAGTGCTAGAGCCTGTCACATTTGATGATGGTGATACTGTAGAGGGGTCATCCCCCACACCAGCAGATGCAAAGATGACTTTGGATACAGAGGAGGAGAATGCAGCAGAGGAGAGCAGTGGTGACCATGATGATGAGTACAGTGATGTTGATTTTGATGATGAGGATTGATGACACATGAGCTACCTACTGCCTTGAGGCTTGTAGACTTGTAGTTGTTTTGTATTTTCTATTTCTATTTGTCATTGGCATTGTACTACGTATGTAACACATTTTGATTTTGATGACTTAATGAGAAAACTACAGTGTCTTGTCTTTCTCCTATTGGATCATTGATGAATTGAATATGTATTATGATTTATCATTTATGTCACAATTGTATTTGTAATTTTGTATGTATAATGTTACTTTGTAAAACTTACATCTAGATGAAGGATCTATGTTTGAATCCAATGAATTTGTATCATGAAATGAGAATTTGTGGTAAGAAATATCTAATTTTCAATATATATATATATATATATATATATATATATATATATATAACATGTCTTGTTCCGGGGGGTCAACGTGTCTGTGTCCAACACTCGAATCCCCGTGTCCTTCATGTCCCGTGTCCCCATGCCAGGTGCCTTAGGGCACCAACCTAAGGTCTTCATACACAGAGTATGAAGACTTCACTTGTATGTTTCATACTTCATGCATTTCATAGCATCATCATACCTTTAACTTTCATGCTCTGATGGCTCTCCTTGCTTCATACCCCAAATATAGCTTCAAACCCTAGTCAAATTTAGCCTTCATGCCTTAGTGAACCTCATATATCATTCCCCAACATATAATCCTAGGCTAGTGCACTTCACAACATCACAACCCAAAAAAAGTGCATGTCACAGCCTCATAGACCTTAGTCCTTCATAGTGCACCCTTAACACTCTAATAAAACTCCAATAATACTCCTCAGCTCCCCTTGTGCACCTCAAATCTCTTTTGCGCACTTGTACTTTATCTTTTTGCTCGGATACACTTCAAATACACTCATCTATCCTTTATTTGTAGTGTTTCTACATTCATTTATAGGGATGACTTATAAATCTGGTTGAGCTGACCTATACTTTCTTATTAGGCTGACCTGACATAATTTTTCATATTTCCTCAATCCTATGGAATTAGAGGGAGTGGCATATACCATTGAAAAGGTCTTGGAATAAGCTTTTCAACCATATATCCTATGCTCCCATTCAAGCAAAGACTTTCGAGTAAAAAAACCTTCAGAGATAGTGTATCCAAATTGGGCATCAAAAGTCCAAAAAAAATATTTCCAACAATCTCCATCTTGCAATCTTTATCTTGGACATCTATAGTTTCTCCGTCTTTAAGATCGACGACAACATTATTTCCAATAAACTTGATGTTGAAAAACCAAGTAAAAGAGAATCTCTAAGCTTTTGTGAGTTACTTGTGATTGTATTAGGTCTTCTTTGCAATTTAATTCACTTCATCAAGTAATTACACTTCATAAATTAAATGAACAGTAAGGAGAAAGAAGATATCACAATGCACAATAACAAGAGACACTAAAATTAGGTCAAAGTGTTGAGAAATCTATCGAGCAATAGTTAGGATCATTTCACTTATACTTGATAGCTACTTGTGATGTCTTTTTACTTTTCTTACCTATTAGCTTCTTCTTGTATTATTAAGTTATTCTTATCATCAAATCTCTTCTCTTCTTAAAGATTCTTCAATTGACGAATTTTGAGACCTCTAGACCACGACCAATACACTTTTAAGAACAAGTCCGACCTTCTTGATAATGTGCTTCCTTTGTCCAAGTCAAACCCAGTCAAATCTCTTCTAATAGCACAACTTCAACCCCCAGCTACAGAATTTTTGCCTCTACTACAGGTCTGAAATTTTTGGCCCTTCCAGTGACAGTTGCTTCCACACGTGTGAGCTAATTTAGAGCTTCCAAGGCTTCTTGAGACCTTCGCTTGAGTTTCTCCTTCTTCTAGGGCTTGAGGATGACCTAATGAGCCATCCTTCGACCTTCTTCCTACACTTTCTCCAAGTTCAAGCTTGCAGCAGCAAAACCTTAACCCAACAGAAACCCTAGTCTCCTTCCTTCGCACGTGTGGTGAGAGAGAGAGAAATAACCAAATCACTTAATCTTCGTCCTTCTTCTTCCTTCGCTGGCCTTTTTCTTCTTCTCCTTTGCTTGCTTGATGATAGAATGAATTGTGTTCATAGGAAGTCGAGTTTCCTCCTATATATAGGCTTCCAATGTGGATGAAGTGCCTTAATTTAGGCTAAATTCTTAGCTGACAAGGCGACTTGGCCTTGGAGGGTATTTTGACACTTTTAAATACAAAAATGATTCTTTTTACAAGTTATAATGTGCACGATGAGGTCTTCATCATATGACAATGACTTTTCACTTCTTGACCTAGGAAAAACTCTAGAAGCACTCAATGGGTGCTTGACCTCTTAAATAAAAGACCTTGAGCATGAAACCCACGCTTCATAAAATACTAATAATATTTTTTCTTTTATCTTACAATATACAAGACTCAAAAGTACATTTCATATTTATGAAGACCAAACCTAGTTACACATTTTTCAACACTCCCTCTTAACTAGGGAGGTATTCATAAATGGTACATGGACATTCTCAATCTGAAGAAATCTCAAAAGAAGAATCGGATTGGTAAGCCATATGTTTAGCATCATACCATCTAACATTGTCACATAGCAAGGCCTTGACTAACAGCTCTATCCCTCCACAAGATCAAAGCACAATGTTGGCGAGACCAATGACTAATAGACACCATCAGCATTGTCTCTCAAGGCACATACCCCACCCGGGTGTTCACAGAATATGTCCTTCCAAGACTATTCTTATCTTGGACTCCCAATCCTCAAAGAATATCGGTCCTCTACGACTACTCTTATCTTCGATGCCCTACATCATCCTCAAAGAGTATTGGATGCCAGATGCCTACCCAATCCTCCATTCTTTCTTCCCAAAGTAAAGACAAGAAAGATGTGTCTATCTCTACCTCTCAACTAGGGAGGATATGTCAACCAGTCCAAGCTTGTCTCTCAAATACACAAGCTTCTTGTTAGGAAGAGATTTTGTCAAGATGTCAATTACCTATTCATCAATGGAGATATACCATAGTTGCAACACACCATCTTGCACCATCTTTCGAATGTAGTGATACTTGTTATTTATGTGCTTTGTCTTTCCATGAAAGACTGGGTCTTCAAACAACCTTATACAGCTAGTGTTGTCACAATGCATCAATGTAGGGTCTATTACCCACCAATTTGTGGGTGATATCCCTAGGAGAAATTTTTTTCAACAAGATGGTCCTCAGCCGGCAGCCAGCAGACCCTTGTAACCACCAGCTAGCTCATTGTGCCATTTCTTCACCACCTGAGCCAGCCATGTGATCCCTCACCCATCTGTGATGATCGTATGTTTGAAAGTGGGCCTCCTGAATCTAAAAGTATGCCTTGTTATTTGGTAATTCAGTATTGTAGTTTGCTTATCATGGACACTTCTAGGATTGAATTAATGGGGGGGTTGTTGATTTCTGGTAGCATCGAATGTGCTCTAAGTCTTAAATTTTGCAAGGAGGCTTGGGCACATGTATTCAACCCAGAAACATTTTTATTAAAATAATTAATTATTTTTAATGGGACCCTGAGTCTAAACTTAGGAAAATAAAATAATTAATGGGTATTAATCTAACTCTGAGTGTAACTTCTAGAAGAAGACGAGGATCAAGCAAAAATGATCTTAGCCATTGATTAGTTTCTAATCTGGGTCATTGAATGTCAACAAGGAGATTATTTAAGGAGGCTTGAGGGTCATTTGGATAGACATACAAACAGTTCAGAAGTTCGATTTTCTGAAGCAGAGCAACTGCCAGGAGAATTTCGACAGTGAGTTGTTGCAGTGAGAGGCAGGGATAGTTTGGTTGGAAAGTCTTCTCCTGAGCCAAGATACGTAGCAAAGAGGTTGAGAGACACCAGAAGCAGGCAGCACAGTACCCAGGAAGGGTTGACGCTAAGCCATGAGGGCTCACACAAAGGCAACGTAGTCCTCCAAGTAGAAGTCTAAAAATTTGTTGGGGTTTGATGTTCTGAACCGAGAGGGTTGACGTCAGAGCTTCGAGAGAGCAAATCGATCCAGTGTTGGGGTGACGTGGTGCCTTAAAGGCTGACACAGGGCCCACACAAGGGCAGTGCAAAAATAGCCAGGGACATGTTGATTCAACTATCGGATTAGCCGGGACTTGCCGGGTAGAGTGAGATAATCTCACAAATTTCTTCTGCCAGTCATATTTCTCTGTAATTGGATTGTTGGAAGGGCATCCAGAAATTGTATTCAGAAAACTACTGCATAATAATAAAACCCTCAGATCTGTTGCACCATTTTCTCGCATTAGGTTTTTCCAGGGACATTTTTCCAAAACCAACTATGTCACTTGTGTGTATCTGTCTCTATCGTTCAGTTTCTTGTTTCAGCATATTATTTAAATGGTGTAGGTTGCAGTGTATGTATTTTGATGTTTGTCGTAGGAAACTGCAAATAACTTGTTCATGTAAATCTAACAAGTAGAAGAAATATCATCAGCGCTGCAGTAGGAATTCTCGGATTTAAGTAATTTTCACATGGTATTAGAGAGAGTGCAGGTGAAGCAAGAAGAACAATGCCAGAGAACCCAACGCTAAGCAGAAAAGGAGATCGAAAAACTACAAGAGGCAGCAGTTCAAATTCCCAAAGGGGTTTGCGCAGTCCAAGCCAAGAGGGCTGAATTTCAAGGCACTCTCTCTCTAAGTGAGTCGACAGAGAGGAAGGGCTTCCAAATCGAAATTTTTTCATGGCAGAGGGAGCAGCGTCGAAGCCTCAGCGTGAGTAAGAGCTGGTGGGTTGCAATTTTTCTGTAGGTCATTTTGCTAGGCAGAAAGACGTCAAAAGAGAAGAGAAGCAGAGTAAGGGAACTTTTCCTCAGTAGACTTCTTGCCAAGAAGTTCGTTCTCTTATTGACTAAGCAGCAACAGTGAGAGCAAAGAGGAGCAGTTTGACAGTTTTTTGTGGCAGAGAGACCAACCAGTGGTTTGAGGGATCAGGATAGATTGGACGAAGCATCCAACTATGTCATCTGGAAGGCAAGAATGTCATTTCTTCTAGATGAGCATTCCCTCAAGAAATATGTCGACAGCGTGGTGGTTGAGCCTGCAGAACCAAATTCGTTGAAGAAGTATTTGGCAGAAATGGTGAAGGTAAAGAGAGTGATCCTCGACAGAGTGAAGGATCACGTAGTTTGTCACATCACTAGTAGAGGAACTGCTAAGGAGATGTGGGATGCGTTGTCTAGGCTGTATCAGCAGTCTTTCGAGCAACAGAAGACGTACGTACTTAGAGCAAAAGTTGAGATCTACTCAGATGCAGAAGGGGGAGCACGTAGATTTGTTCCTCAGGAAGCTTCAGGAGACCCGAGATGAGTTATCAGTTGTGAGGTCTATGCCTCAAGATTTCGAGTTGGTTAGACTGGCCCTCAATTGTCTCTCAGATGAGTGGCAAGTCTTTGTCCAGAGTATCCTGGGCAGGGGGACTTTGCCGAATTGGGATGAGATGTGGGCAGCTCTCGAGCAAGAGGAGCTGAGGAGAGACTTGGTCAAGTGTAAGCTTGACGGAAGCAGCAACAGTGGGTCGAAGCCCAAGGAGGAGGATGAGAATGCAGCCCTTGCATAGAAGTGGCAACAAGAGCAGCGGAGGCAGAAGAAGGACGTCTCGAAGATAAAGTGTTTCAAGTGTTGTGAGATGGGTCACCACGCAACACAGTATCCTCTCAGAAAGAAGGTCAAAGATGAGAAGCACAATCCGAAGGTTGCACCCGCAAAGATCGAGGACGAGGAATTCGCCATGATAGCTAAGATACCTCCAGGAGGGAGGTGGGTTGATTTAGAGTTGTAGTTACAGATGGGCAGGATCCTTGAGGAACCCACCTCTCAGATCAATTCCTTGCTACGGGAGCCCAGATCAGAAGTAGCAGGATCGACTAGTGTCAAATGGTGCCGAGGAGTGTTGGAGAGACAATTGCAGTGGCTAGGAGCACTAGAGACTAAACAGTGCAAAGCACAGTTGGCAGCAGTGCAGATGGCACAGAGCAAAGGGCAGCAGTAGCACAGTAGACTCAGAGGGTCAACACAGAGACTAGCAGCAGTCAGGCTCCAGCATTCACATGGTATCATACTAAACATAGTTAGTTCAGTAATTTGGGGTTTTTCCATTGCTAATGCAGTAGCAGCAGCAATTTGTAGTGCTGGGGCAGTTGGCAGTGCCAGTGCCAGCAACAGCACAGATGCAAAAACTCAGAGGGAGTTGCAATACGGATGCAATGTTGACAGTGGCAGGGTCAATAGTAGTACAGATGCAGCGTTTGTGTAGTGGTTGGTGGACAACATGTCAGACATCAACAACGCAGAGGGAGATGTTACATAACAGAGTGATGCTTCAGAAGGTTGTATTACTAAAGCACATTCCTCGCTAAGAGGGAGTGTTGATTCTTGGTAGCATTGGATGTGCTCTAAGTCTCAAATTTTGCAGGGAGGCTTGGGCACATGTATTCCAAACAACCCAAAAATTGTTTTGGGAAATTCCACCCAAAAACAGTTTTATTAAAATAAATAATTATTTTTAATGGGACCCTAAGTCTAAACTTAGGAAATAAAATAATTAATGGGTATTAATCTAACTGGGGGGTAACTTCTAGAAGAAGACGAGGATCAAGCAGAAATGATCTTAGCCATTGATTAGCTTCTAATCTGGGTCGTTGAATGTCAATGAGGAGATTATTTAAGGAGGCTTGAGGGTCATTTGGAAAGACATACAGAGAGTTCAGAAGTTCGATTTCCTGAGGCAGAGCAACGGTCGCGAGAATTTCGAAATTGAGCTGTTGCAGTGAGGGGCAGGGATAGTTTGGTTGGAGAGTCTTCTTCTGAGCCAGGATACGCAACAAAGAGGCAGAGAGACACCAGAAGGAGGCAGTGCAGTACCCAGGAAGGGTTGATGTTGAGCCAGGAGGGCTCACGCAAAGGCAGCATAGTCCTCCAAAAAGAAGTACGAAAATTTGTTGGGGTTTGACGTTCTGAGCCGGGAGGGTTGACGACAGAGCTCCAGGAGAGAAAATTGATCCAGCGTTGGGGTGACGCAGTGCCTTAGAGGCTGACACAGGGCCCACGCAGGGGCAACGTAAAAATAGTCAGGGACACATTGGTTCAACTTTCGGATCAGCCGGGACTTACTGGGCAGAGTGAGGTAATCTCACAAATTTCTTCTACCAGACATATTTCTCTATAACTGGATTGTCGGAAGGGCATCCAGAAGTTGCATTCCGAAAACTATTGCATAATAATAAAACCCTCGGTTTTCCCGCACCAGTTTTCCCACATTGGGTTTTTCTGGGAACATTAGTCCCAAAACAACTACGTCACTTATGTGTATCTTTCTCTATTGTTTAGTTTCTTGTTTCGGCATATTATTTAAATGGTGTAGGCTGTAGTTTATATTTCGATGTTTGTCGTAGGAAACTACAAATAACTTGTTCGTGTAAATCTAAGTAGAAGAAATATCATCAATATTGTAGAAGGAATTCTCAGGTTTAAGGAATTTTCATAGAGATTCGGCAGAAAGAATGGGCTAGGTCTGTGCTCTTGTCCCCTAAACCCCTTTTTGGATATTAAACTTGGATTCGAGTCCCGTGGGATCTCTTTTACTAACCATTTGGCTTTAGGGAAGGTATTTCACGGGAAACCTGATTTTGGTTGCGTGGTCCACCTCACTTATCCACATATATTACCCCCTCTCCACTCATTATTACCCTATTCTTCATTTCCCTACCTGGGTCCACATTCCTCCACTAGGTCCACATAGGGTTAGCTCGCCCCTTCCCCTTGCCCACACTTTGGGTCAGGCTTGGAATGATGCCCCAGAGGTTGATGTAACTAAAAAGAAAGATAAAGAATATTTGGCCACATTCAATAGGAAAATGTACCACAAAATGCAAAAGATGGTTGGGACAAACACATTTAGCACGTGGGCAAAAGGCAATACATGAGCTCTACCCCATCATCATGGCGATCACCCTTGTTCCTACAGGTTCTATGATGCTCTTTCATCATATAGGAACCCATGATTGTCCCAACCCTGGTGAGCAATGAACCGCCCTATCTCAAAAGGGGGTATTCACTGCTATATCGTATGCATCATGCGCTTACCCCTTGAGCCTCGAGCAGTTAATGAAAGAAAATCATAAAAAGGCAAAAGGCATATAAAGAAAGGTGGAAAAATCAAGGCCAGGGCACCTCATGTATCACGATTTCCCCCTCCTATACATTATAAATCCAAGTGTGGCCCTTCCCTTTTATTAGCTACCCTTGTAACCCAACATGTGGCCCAGGGCTGCCCCTTCTCATCCCTTACTTCATTCACCTATCTGTCACATGCCACCACCTTTTGAAGGATGTACCTTGAACATATTATCCCCTTTAGAAGTAGAAACCACCTAATAGGATACTTGATTAACCCCATTTGGAGTTTAGGAGACATTGGCACATCTTGAAGCCCATTATGGAAGGGTAGGCCATTATGAAGTCTCCACTTGTGGTCCATGGTTGGTAAGATCATTTACTCGATTTCTCTAATGACTTATTGTACTCAATGTTCCACGGGGACTCGCCCCCCCCCCCCCTAGGGGTCTAGTTTCCTCGCTCCCCCATGCTCCGGGGACTTGGGGACGAGTAGGGGACGTTTCCCCATGCTCCCAAAATGGAGGAAACTCAGGGGGACGTGCCAGAGAAACGTTTCCCTTCCCTGAGGGGACGTTTCCCCATGCTCCCAAAAAAATGGCCTTGCTTATAGTTTATGATTTAATAGACCTAAAGTGGTACAAAGCTACTCATGTTCTGTATGGGGATAACGTCTTGTGCTGTCTTTTGTGTCAAACACACATGGGGAGCGAGAAAGATGTAAAAGATAAATCATGCAATTCAATTTTATTAACAATTTGATATACATTTATAGTACATGTGGTGACCGTTGGGATTCACATCCCAAGGT
>APFE030587559.1:66322-101642 GCA_000404065.3 Pinus taeda | reverse complement strand
ATAATTTTTAAGACCCTAACGCTCCCCCACGTTTCCTAAAAAATGGTAGGGAGCTTTTGCATAGGCCGCTCCTGCGCCCCCTCGCTCCCTCGCCCCCTCGTCCCGGAACCTTGGTGGAACAGTGATTGTACTGGAAGACTAGGGGACGCATTGGATCTTATGTCGGATTGCAGATGGTCTCCATCTTGGGTTTGGTCTCCCTATACAAGGTCTCAATCCTCCAGAGGGCTACATTGGCACATGTAGGGTGTGTGTTGAGATCCATGGGCCTCCACAGCAGTAGACAGTACTGCATGGATCCCCGAGGATGTTCAAAGATGCTCGAGATTCACCCATTGGACGAGAAAGATGCACCTGGCTCACCTTTGCCCCGTCGACCCCATAAATGTACCATACACTTGGCAGCTGACTCAGGACTTGTAGGATGATGTGGCATCACCTACACTATCATCAAAGCCCCTGCAGATGATCTGCAGGCATCTTCAACTCATTTGGAGCCCCATGAGGTTATTATTGTGCCCACACACCCACTGCGAGCACCATAGGTTTATTGTTTGGAGAAAAAGGGGCCACTCCCTTGTCCATCAATTTTGAGGGTCCTATTCTTCATTATGGCACCTATGGACCTCATCAGGCCTCTTGGAGGGCCCTACGACATGTATTATTCATTATCTGACCTCTCAAAAGGCTTATTATTTCATTTGTGGGCTAGTTTGGTGGGCGTGTCACCAAAAGTTAGATTATTAGCACATTATTTTATTTTTGGGGCTTATATAGGCCAATGAAACTAATTCAAACTCCTCATTAGTGTATAAATACAAGTCAGATGAGTTCATTTGGTCATCATCACTTTGGATTAAATTTCTTCTCTCTTGAGAATTTCACACTTTTTCTTGGAGGATGAATTGGAGCTTTATGGATGAATTTTGATGTTTGGATTTGGTTTATCTTATCTTGGAGCTTCTCTATTGTCAAACTGTGGATGGTTGGATATGTTCTAGTATAAAGTACATGCTTTTAATGCTATTCTTGTTTTACTTTGTCATATACATTGGATTGGGATTTTCGCTATTTTTAGGGCTAATTGTTGCATGCATTTACTGCTTAAATTGTGGAATTGTGTCTCTATATAGCATCTCTCAATGTATGGGCCATGTAATTTGAATGAAATTTCCTAGGGATGATTCTATCAACAAATTCATCTTGATAAGCAATCACCTTGTGCAAGTCGAAGTATAAAAGTTTAAGGTTGTTTCCCTTTGCCCTAGAAGGCTAGTGAGGTAGTCTTAAGGCCTCCTTGACTAAGAAACAAGCTCCTCATTCATATTTACCATAGACTCCATTCTCCCAAGACTAAGGCACTGATCTACCAAGAGGTGTTCACCTAAAATCAAATCTTTTTTCACCTTTTCCTAGGTCTAGCCAAGTTGGGTTACCTAGGGCATCATTGTCTCGAAAAAATAGCCCTCCAAAAAGTTTGATCTCCTATCTTTCCTGCGGTGGTGTATCCTCAAGGCCTCCTCCAATTTTGGAGCCAATCTGACGGTGGAGTTGTGAGAAAAGCCAAGCCCTAGCTCTAAGATCAAACTTAGCCCTAGTATCCCGAAGGCTAGTGCCTCATAGGATCTAGTCAACACATTTAAGTGAAAATTCTTTCTTTGATCCTTTCCCCTTCCTTGTCTGGGTTAAGAACATCATTAGTTGCTAAAACCTTGCCTCTTGACCTAGGTTGGGCCCACCGGATCCCGGGTGGTCCCACTTCTTTGAAAAGACAATCCTTCAAGAACCACCTGGGATACCAGTTCCAAATAAGGATTTTAGGGATTGGGAAACTCTTTCACAAGTCATATCCCATAAACCTAGCCCTTAAATCCCCACACCCTTGTCTTAGAAGATTTTGTACCTTGCTTATAAAGAAAGCAAGCTCCATTCTTCAACCTATCCTAGAAAGGGATTATTTGGGTCACTTTACATCCACTTGTTGATTTATCCTTCATTTGTGACTCCATATATATCCGGCCTCCTCCCATCGGTGAAACTCTGTAAATAGTAGAGAGCCTTAGTTGGAGTGACAATGGGCTATCTTCACTTGTTTCCCTTGGTCTAGCATTTGACCCTTTAGGAATCCCCTTTAGGTCTCCTGCTAGTTTGAGCGGTAACAGGGTCCACTGGTCCTTCAAACAGGTTTGATAGCAGCTTCCTCAACCAGACAACTTCTTTGCTTACTTCATAGGCTACAATATATTCAGTGGCAGCACTACTCAAAGCAATTGATTCTTGCTTTCTTCTCACCCAAGACACCATGGAGGATCCCAAATTAAAACATCCTCCAGTAGTGCTTCTTCCATCCTGCTCACTGCCTCCCCAGCCAGAATTTGTATATCCAATCAAGTGGACATCATTCCTCTTATCATACTTCAGGCAGTAGTGGATTGTTCCTTGCAGATATCTCAGTATATGCTTGGCTGCTATATAATGATCATGCTTGGGCTCTACCTGGAACTGACTGAGAACATTCATTGCAAAAAAAATGTTTGGTCAAGTATTTACCAAGTACATCAATAAGCCAATCAATTGTCTATGCCTGGTCGGATCCACTGGGCTTGATTCAGAACTTCTTAGCTTCTTCAAGTTTGTGATCATGGGAGTTGTCATAGGTTTGCAATCCATCATGTCAAACCTCTTTAGCATCTCGATCACATACTTTCCTTGACCTAGATAAATCTCATCATGTCCTTGCCAAACTTCTTTTCGAACTATGGTACTACCAGTTGACTTGTCTTGAATGGGACAAGTGACCTTCTTGCAATGAGATGAGAATTGCTTTGGGAGGCTTGTGATTCGATGGAAGTCCTTGGGTCTAAGCTGAAACTCTTGAACTTGTATATTTTCCATCATTTGCAGCTTATTCTGAAGAGTGATCTTTTCAATTCTCATGGCATCCATTTGATTAGAATGCTCAACCATCATAGCACTGATTTCATTGGCATAGTTTTCTTCCATGGTCAACAACTTATTCTGAAGACATATCTAACCAGCTTCCATATTATTTATCACTTTGACATGATTTTCCTCCATAGTGATCAAATGGTCTTGCGAGGTGCTCATTTGATTAGAATGATTCATTTCCATGATTTTCAGTTCCTCTGCATGTTATTCTTTTATGGTTAATAACTTATTCTGAAGACTAACTTCCCTGTCTTGCATAGAGCTCATTTCTTTCTTATGATTTTCCTTTATGGTGCTCATCTCCTCAACATGCTTTTCTTCCATAGCTATCAACTTGGTGTGCATGGATCTCATTTCCTCAGAGTGATTCTCTTGGTCGAGTTTCATGGCTTTCATTAGCTGCGCTTCACTGAATTGCATGTCTCCAAGCTTTTGAGTTAATTCCCTGATAAATCCCCCTGATCATTTATTCCTGCCTTTCCACTATCGAGGATTCTTCTTGCAATGGCACAAGTGGATTCGTCATGGAAATGGTCACAAGGTCTGCAATATGGCCAGGATTGATCATTATTATGTTGCAACTGATTCTCTCAAGACTTCTGCATATAAGTTAAGAAAGTCTCCATATCCATGATTTGATTTCTATGCTCAACTTGCATACTTTTAATGATTTCTATTAATTCTTTTTGTCTTTTCCTAAAGCTTTTCTTTCTGGAAGTTCACGAGGATAACCTTGAATGTTAGTAAAACGACAAGGGGCATACAAGTCATCCATAATGACTTTCTCAAAAGGAACCGATGGATGTCAGAGAGAGAGAGATCCTTGTTCAAGAAAAACAAGAAATCCACAAGAAGCGAGCTTCTAGCAAAATTTTTTGAAAAAAATGAAAGAAGTGGAATCACCTTAAACATGAATCTAACTCCAAATTCCAAAAGGCAAAAACTCGAAAAGTTAGTCGAGGAAAAGTAGATGGATATTAGGGAGGGCTTCCTGTCTGAGAAAAACGAATGCCTACGAGAATGTAATTTGTCCAGCGGAGCTTTGAGAGCGTGGCTACCAAGATTTCTTCCAAAGTAAGCTCTTGTAAATGGATGAATGAGTGGAGTCACCACCCAAATAGGAAACCAACCGAAACGTCCAGGTGCTAAAGGTGCAGATAGAAAGGGTGAAAAGATTAGTGAGAAGACAAAGGATAAGGTGATGATAAGATGAAATATCAACGGCGCCAAAAAATGTGCCACTTGATGGGTTAATGAAAAGATGAAGAATGAGAATGATTAGAAGATTAGGGAGAATGTCATTAAAGCACTGAGAACAAGATAAATTTGTCCCCGTCAATGGTGCCAAAAAATGGTGTGGCGTTGGTAGGATAAGGAATGAAGAGATATGATAAAAGAAAAGATGGAAAGATTGAAAAATTGTTGTGAGGACCAAAGACAGAAAAATATTTGTAGGAATTTACAGGGTAAGTTCCTTAGATAGAACACCAAAGGACACCGCTCACAAACAAATCACAGATCAGTACACCGGTATTCTTGACTTGGTTAAAACTCTCAAAGAGGGAAACAGTCCATGACCTGAGCCAACGCAGCCACTTCAAGCAATTTATTAATGTAAAAGAAAGAAAATTTACATAAGCTTCTCTCATGAATGGTCACCTTATAAATGACCCTCCATGCTCTTTAAATAGAGATCATGGACCAACAGGGTGTTAAGCCACGGAGCAGGTGTCCGTAACACTGAGAAGAGAATGAACCATCGGATCACTTCATGTCTAGAACATATCATGACCGTCGGATTGTAAGTTACAAAAAGTACATAGTAAAGAAACACACTCTACCTAACTATACATTAGACCAAATTATACTTAACTATTTCCTATGTGTCAAAATATCCTAACAATATCTCCCCAGCAACAGAGCCAAAAAATGTTGTTGCTCAGATTGTATAGGCACTGCGACAATGACTCAAGTCGAGGGCGATCACTTTGAACCCCGACCTCACCGTTCTAGTTGTCTCCCAACAACAAGCTATGGGGGGTTGTCCCTATGAAATGTGAGAATGCAAGACTCGTTGGCAACCAACAAGTTTGGGAGACACGGTTGAATGGCCTAGCCACTTGGTTGATTTTAGCAAGTTATGGGATTATATTGAATTATTAATGAGACCAGTGCCTTATGGAGTCAACTTACTTGCTTTATATCAATTTGAAGACCAAATGACCTGATGAACAATGTTGCTAAATGGATGCTTGACTATCCTAGATGAAATGCAAATCCTACAAACTAGGTGAAATGCAAGAAACTTGGTATATTTTAAATAGATGCCTAACTAAGTGTATCCCTTGTTTTTTATCTATATTGAGCTTAGTCTATAAAGTAAGAGGCAGAGAGAAGTAAAGGTGATGGAAAACCCACAAGTACACAAAAGTATAAGTCGGCCTAAAGTCATAATTGGATCTCCAAAGTCATATAAATACACATCAGGGTTACCTCACTTGGACATCACATCAACTCATCTTTTCTTCTCTCCCCTCTCTTGATTGATCCGTATAAGTCTGAAGCAAGGAGACCGAGTTCACACATGCAAAGGGAAAGAGTCTAGATATGATTTTCTACATTGACTTTTTGTTTAGGCAGTGGTTGACCAAGTTTGACTTGACATTTGACTTGATTTGACTTAGAAAAACCTTATTTTTGGAGGCCAAATTTCTTGGTGAAAGAATAGAATTTTTTCGGCACTTTGACTAGGGTTGACCATAGGTCTGTTGACTAAAGTTTGACCACAACATTCTCTCTCCTTTGACCAATTCCTTTTAGGACTATTTTGACTAAGGTTTGACCAGCAAAGGAAGCCAAGTTGTTTGACTATTGAGCAAGCTCTTTTTGAGGCAGTTTGACCATTGATTTGTGGACTAGTTAGGGCATCATTTGCTATTGTTCACTGTTGTTGACTTCAACAAAAATCGCAGATTTGACTTGTTGACCAGATTTGAATTTGACGGTTCATATTTTGTATATTGGTTGGTTGCCTCTTTGATAGTCAAAGTATTGACTTTGACTCTTTTATTGATGATTTGGAACATTTTATATCTCTATAGAACATTTGATGACAATCTAATAGAAGAAGAATTTGAAAGGGTTTTCCCCATTTTGGGGTTTTTCCCAGGTCTTTGACCAAATCTTGTGTCTCTTGTTATTGCTCTTGGTTGTCTTCTATTGTACATTGAATTATTGTTCTATCTACAATTGTTCATTGTTATTGGAAGATTGAATTTATTCAAAAGTGATTGCTAGTTGAAGAAAGAATTGGGTTAAGTGATTGTGCTACCATAAAATAGTTGAAAATTAACATCTTAATCATGCTCGGACTTTGAAAGAGTTTACCTTTTATGTATGGAGACATATTCAAATACATGATTCCTTTAGCCAAGTACTAGGTAGTGAGAATAGATAAATCATCATAGTCTTCTCAAGAGATTTGTGAAGTATCATTGCGCCGAAATGCCCTCTACAACCCAGTATGGGGTGATGTGTAGGCGTAATGTAATCAAATTTGGGGGAGATGTTGTAGTGTCCATAG
Source organism: Pinus taeda (assembly GCA_000404065.3). NCBI lineage: Eukaryota > Viridiplantae > Streptophyta > Pinopsida > Pinales > Pinaceae > Pinus > Pinus taeda. The sequence continues at coordinate 95,110 of APFE030587559.1, read as the reverse complement.
AAAGTTAAAAGTAATAAAAATAATAAATTCAATTTGTTACTGTAATTTTATTTTTATTAATAAAATTGTGAATAAATATTTAGATAAAAGAAAATCATAATATACATTTTACATTAAAATATATAAGTAGCAACAATAAGTTAAGATTCATTTTACCTTATAAGTAGAATAATGATTCTGTAATCATATTTAAATTTAATTAATAACCACATAAAATATTTAATACTTACAATAAAATTACAATATAAAAATATGTTTAACCATGGATATTCACTTCCACTTTGCCATAGATATTATTAACTTGTAATAGGATTTGTTACAATACTTTGGGCCAATACCATGGCTCATCAATGCCACATGCCCAAAAACCATCTCTCATTCCACAATCGAAATATTTTGTAAATATTTTATTTGAATTTAATTTTATAAGATATCTTTGATTAAATCTAAAAGAAAAAAAATTATAATTACTTTTGAGATATATATACACCTCTATCACATTAAAATATATAAAGTATAATTAGTAGCTACAAATTAAAATCCATTTTACCATATAAATTAAAATAATAATTTTGTAACCATATTTAAATTTCCTTAATAATCACATAAGAAACTAATACTTATAATATAACAAGATATTTAACCACTGATATTCACCCCATAAAATAAACTTACAATATAACAAGATTTTTAACCATGGATACTCACTCCACTTTACCATGGATATTATTAAACATACCATACCATTGGCCAATACCATGATTCATCAATACCACACGCCCAAAAACCACCTCTCATTTCACAATCAAAATATTTTATAAATACTTTTTTTAATTTAATTTTATTACATTTTTTGGCCAAGAGACACTCTCCATCCCGGTATGGAAGAAATGTTGTAATGTTATGTAAAGATTTTGACCCAGTCAAATTACAAAAAAAAAAATAAAAAATATAATTATTAATTAAAACATTTTGACCTCGGTGAAATTACATAAAATAAAAAATTAAATTGAAAAAAAAAATAATAATAATAATTAAACCTACCTAGATCCATCTTAACTCCAAATCTATCAAGCTCTGAGAGAGATCAAATCTCTTGAGGTGCAAACTTTCTTCAAGTTTTGCAATCTGAAAATAGGTTTGCACCTTGAGAGATTTGATCCCTCCTAGTGCTTGATAGAGCCGGAGTTAAGATGGATCTAAGCTGGTAATAAAAGTGATGCTACTTCAAGATTCAAAACTGATGCAGATACATTTCAAATCTTCATATCTTCATATAGCAGATCTTTGTGAATCGAATGCATAATCTTGAAAACAATAACCTCGGTCAACAGAAATGGATGAAGATTTGACTTTGTAGTAGTGAGTAGTATAATGAGAGCATCCTCAAGCTAGGGTACAAATCATACCTTTCAATCTTTTATCAAGTACTTTCCAGGAGCTCCTTTCAGGGTATCTCCTAAGAGGTGATCCACAATTTTCTTCTTTACGCCTGCTCTGATACCATGTTGAAAAACCAAGTAAAAGAGAATCTATGAACCACTGGGAATTACTTGTGAATGTGTTAGGTCTTCTTTGCAATTTAATTCACTTCATCAAGTAATTACACTTCAGAAATTAAATGACCAGTAAGGAGAAAGAAGAGATCACAATGCACAATAACAAGTGACACCAGAATTAGGTCAAAGACCCGGGCAAAACCCCACAAGGGGGAAAACCCAACCAAATCTTTCTTAGAGAGATCCTTTAAAAATACATCAAGACAAAGATTATACTGACCCAAGAAAGCTTCCACAAGTGCTAAGTCTTCACAACTGAATGTCCAACAAATATCACCAAGGAGAGGCTGATACTCTCGAATTAGTCAGATTAGAACTCAGATCTAGGCTCAGATCTCGGAACCAGACTTCAGATCACTATAATAATAGCAAATCTCGGACACCAGACTTCAAAACACAATGATAATAAGCAGATCTTGAATACCAGACTTCAGATCTCGATGATAATAAGCAGATCTCGAACATCTGACATCAGATCATAAGTATAATGAGCAGATCTTGGATCTCTGACTTCAGATCATAAGTATAATGAGCAGATGACTAAGGTATTTGTGTTCCAATAGCATGCAAAGGAGAGTGAATTAACCTCTCTATATAGACATCATGTGATCTGAATGAAAGAGTTTCAAGGCAAGTCAACTAGCCATCATGTGATCTGAACAAGAGAGTTTCATGGCAAGCCAACTAGCCATCATGTGATCCGACTTAGCAGTTGTGAAGCCATTTGAAAATATAAATAAAATAATAATACATCAAAAGCATGAAGAACATGCTAGAAACAATAATAATTTTGTTCATTTCAAGTACAATGAAAATTATGAAGACTGACCATAGCTACACATTCTTCAACACTTGACACACTACGAATCAAATTGAAGACCTGTCACTGGCCACTGGACTCCACTACCACTGAACTACATGCCCATTTATAACAGGCACCCTGAACAGCAAATTGCTGTCTCCAGCAATATTCTTATTTAAGGTCAATTTCAGTAGAAAGATAAAACAAATGGAAAAGTGGACTGTTAACTTGTTAAGCACTCTGTAAAAGATTCCTTTCAAGAATTAACATCAAGTAATTTTGACTAAAAGTTGCTGGGTTGTTATTTTTATCTTTGAAGTACCCGACATAAGAAATATCATTCTGTTTTACTTTAATATGGTGTGAAAAAACGATTTCGATTTATCCTTTTAACAAGCACTGCCAAACAGCTCTTACAAGTAAAGCAGCAATGTAGCATGTCTAATATCTCCTATTCTACTTCTACATTGAATCAGAGGACATCCTTTCACACAACTAATGCCTGCTCTGATGGGACAGAATGTAAAAAGCTCCACAGAGAATAGCAACATTTGAAACAATAAAGGAGTAGCAAATAGGATCTCACCTCCTTCTGGCCCAACTATCAATAGTACCCCGTCCTTCTTGTCCATTTTAGGTAATACCTCCACAATTGGCTTCGCCTCTGCCATTGCCAGAAAGGATATGCTCGAAGTTTCTATCTGGAATAGAGGATAGGTTTGTTTACAATTAGGTGTCCATATTTCCAGTGGAAGAAAATAATGTCAAGAACACATCTAAAGCAAAAAAATAAAAAACATAAAAGACACAAAAATTTTAACATGTATAAATAGGAGTTCATTAAAGGTGGATGAACCTCTTCTGCTTTTCAGGACATGCCTTAGGCACTCCCTTGTTACCATTCAATGTACCCCTATGCAGTGTTTTATAACTCAGACCAAGTTGACATGGGCTCAGTCAACTCACCCAAGTTGATCCCTGAGTGTATTGACTCAGCCAGTAGCTTGGTTCAGAGGGCGAGCTTGGTACCGAACTGGCCAAGTCAAGGCATGACCTGGCCGATTTAGTACCAAACTGGCCCTATGCAGCCAAGTCACATTTCAAATTTCTTGATGAATTTTATCTGAATCACATTTCAAAATTCAAAATTTAATCCAATTTCAATGTAGTTGAATTCGAACATGAACCATGTGACAATGCCAGCAAGCATGGTGTCTTAGTTGCACAATTCAATTTCAGTCTATGCTGAAATTCAAAATGAAAAACATTTAGCATGATAGCATCCTTCCCATTTACTTTGTTAAATATAAAACACAAAACTGTTAAGCCTCCAAAACATGTTCCAATTCTGCACCAAGTAGTTTTATATGAAGCATGGGCACCACATTATGGGAACGACATTTCCGGATATAGCATAGACCAGATTGTAAAAGCTTGTATATGTTTACCAATTGATGAGAGCTATGACATATAACAAAGACTAAATTGAATTGTATGCAGATTCATTGCACCATTTTGACAACTACAAGAATTTATTTCTTATAGCACGTCACCTGTTTTAGGAACTTTCACAGTATAGCAGGTCTTGACATAAGGTTACCGATGTCCAGAAATAAAGAATAGGCAGAGACAGAATATTTAAAATATATTTTTGAATCTTTAAAATAAGTTTGGAATACTTATAATATTTATTTTTGTCATTAAAATTTAAATATTTTATCTACTTTTTAGTAAACTGAGTCACTGAAATCAGATCGGTCCCAATAATTCTGAGTTGACCCTCAACCAATTCCAAGTTTGAGTCCAAGTTTTAAAACATTTCCCATATGGTGCTATATGGACATTAAGATAATTTACTTCTCGCTTGCTCACTTATTTCAGAAAAAGCAAAACCCAACCATATTGCAATTTATTTCTTGCTTACTCACTTATTATAGGAAGAAGACAAAACCAACCGGCCTGCTTTCGACTTCACCAAACAAACAGAAAAACATTATTTTTTAGTGATAATTGAATTGACAAAATTTTATGCATCCTGTGATGTAGAGGTAACCTCTTTAGTGATACATGATTTGCACTAGAAAAAATTGACACCATTAAGTTAGATATCTAAACTAGCCAGAAACATAGAAAAGAGGTGATCTAACATATCATTGGCCATCCATAACTCAATCTAGATTTGAAAGAATAACATATCTGAGATAGCCTTGAGGAAAGTGACAAGAGAAATCCAATATTAAATATTTCTTAATTAGGCTACAATTTCTTAATTAGGCTACAGAATTGTCATACCACTTTTCTGTTAATTTTCAGTGTTATATGCTGATATTATCACTTAAAACAATTTCTTAAAATTTCAATCAGCCTAGTAACAGTTAAGCAAACTGCTGAATGTGCTGAGGATGCCCAAGGTGTGAAATGATGATCTGCACATGATGGAATCCCATGGCTCTAAATGCAACCCCTGTGGTGTCAATATGATCCTTTGGTGGACTTGGGCCCCGATTAAGTTGCCCAGCCCATGATGAAACCACCTGCCAATTATATATAATGTCCAATGCGCCTCCTCACCTTTAGGTACAACAATTCATTAGTGCATCTAAGTGAAACAAGCTTGTCTGTCAAGGGCACAATGAGACCTCATATGGGGTTTCCCTTCCAAATTTGGGGCTTTGAGCTCGAAGTAATATTAACTCCCTAGGTAGGAGTGGTTAATAAACGACCCTATTAGGTGTTCCCAGCCCCTAAGGGGAAAGACAGGTCCAAGGTACATCCCTCAAGTGATAGGAATCATGTGAATAATGATGAGATGAATGCGGACACAAGGGTCTCAAGAACAAATTCCCAAGGTGTGAAATGATGATCTGCACATGATGGAGTCCCATGGCTCTGAACGCATCCCCTGTGGTGTCTATATGATCCTCTAGTGGACTTGGGCCCCAATTAAGTTGCCCAGCCCATGATGAAACCACCTGCCAATTATATATAATGTCCAATGCACCTTCTCACCTTTAGGTACAATAATTCATTAGTGCATCTAAGTGAAACAAGCTTGTCTATCAAGGGCACAGCGAGACCTCATATGGGGTTTCCCTTCCAAATATGGGGCTTTGAGCTCGAAGTAGTATTAACTCCCTAGGTAAGTGTGGTTAATAAACGACCCTATTAGGTGTTCCCAGCCCCAAAGGGGAAAGACAGGTCCAAGGTACATCCCTCAAGTGATAGGAGTCATGTGAATAATGATGAGATGAACGCGGACACAAGGGTCTCAAGGACAAATGCCATGGGTACAAGGGTGGAAATGATGAGGAATGTCAACATATTTGGGCATACATGTCAACAGTGGACAAATATCAATGTTCCACCAAGACTCCGGTGCGGGGAGACGCGGGTGCAGGGAGACGCACAGGGGGGACGTGTGGGAGTACCCTCAAATTTTAGGGAAATTTCGGGGGTGCGGGAGTCGTTGAGGTATATAATATATATATATATATATATAATAATGCAAGTTCATATTTCATTGTTCACTATTCAATAATGAAAGCATAAAAATATTAATAGACAATTGAAATTTGAATCATTGATCCATCCTCATCATTCATTTTGATACATACATCATTCATATGACATACTCAAGTGACAAGTCTCATTATTGAATTAATTATTATTCATACATACCATAAGATTCGAAAAACAAAAATAAAAATCAATAATAAAATATTCAAATACATTGATCGATATCATTCATCATTCAATGGTTCATCATTCTAACAATCTACATTGGTTTAAAAACTAAATTCATCATTCATCATTCTAGAATCTAAATTGAAAGCAAAACATACTAGTATATACTATATTTTCAAAGTTTGAACACTAAATTTATATAACTCAAAGTTTCAAAGTTCAAACTCAAAAATAGTTAAGAGTGAAGAGTCAAGTCATCAATATCTAGTGTCGCAACTCAAAAATGAAAAATGGATAGTGAGCACTGAAAATAAAATGACAAATCAGCATCAAGGACTCAATCTCAATGATTGGTCCTCTACTTTGGGTTGAAATGAAATGAGCTTTTAACTTTAAGTTTTGCCTTTCATGACTTTTAGGTTTAGGCTTTTAAGTTTTAGTTATTTAGTTTTAATTTTAATTTTTTTTTTTAGACTTTTAAGTTTTAGTTATTTAGTTTTAATTTTAGTTTTAAAAAAAAAAAAATAATAATAATGGTTTTGATTTCTGAATTTTTGATTTTTAATTTTTAATTTTTAAGTCTTATTAGACAAATTTAAAGGGGGACGCTCAGGCGCACCCTTTTTGGGGAGTCTAGACTCCCACACTGAAGGGGGATGCCCAGAAGCACCCTTTTTGGGGAGTCTAGACTCCCACACTGGGGAAACGCACCCCCTTGCGTCTCCCCAAGACTCCCCAAAAAGGGTGCATGGGGAAACGCACCCGACCCTGGGGGACGCGTCCCTGTGGAACACTGACAAATATTTTCAAGATCATTGTCATCATTCAACATCAGTTTTATCACTGTAATCCCAAATTCTGCAATATTTTTGTAAATGATTCTAGTATTACTATTAAGCCATGCAATAGCACCTACTTAAGCCTATGATTCTTCTCAAAGGGTTTCATCCTAGGGAGTTTTTTAACCTCCCCAGAATATGTGTGTTTGTAAACACACATAATTGGCAACGATTTTCTTCCAGATATACCCCAAAGCTAAGATGGAACTTTTTGGTGAAGTCTCAGTTGAGTCCTAGTGTTTATCGAATCTATGTATTTTTCATACTAGATCATGTGTCTTGTCGCAAAATTTGGTCAAGTCTCAAGAGTCTATGCGTATTTCCCCTTACAAGGGTTGAAATTGTAATATTTAACATAAAAGTGTGTCTAGGAATAATTTAGTGCATAGATATCATGGCTAAATTATTTTTTTTCAAATACACTTAGAGGGTGGTAAAATAATTAATCCCCTCTTGAGTCTTTTAAATTTTAATTTCTGGCAAAAATAAAATTAAACCAGAAATTATCCAAAACATAAGATAAAGGGAAAATAAATTACCCTCCAAGAGGAAAATCAGCAAAAATTCGAGGGTCCAGAAAAAATCAATTTTATGAGGTCCTCCAGCAAGGGAAAAGTCAAATTTTTAAAAGAAAATGACCCTTTGGACCATGGGGGTTAAGTTAAAGAAGATTTTTTGAGGGTAAAAGTTCAAAATATTATTTGTTGGACTAGGAAAAAAGGGATTTTAAGAGAAATTCAACTTTATCCTCAAAATAAAGGAATAAAATTCAATCAACGGAGGAGATCAAGTTATTTCGAAAGGGGATCGATGGATGAGATTATTTTGATGAGTATCAGACCAACTAGCCATTACTTCCACTTGGAGGGGTTTTCTTCTCTCATTTTCTATATAAGGAAGCTCTCAAGCTACTCATTGTATCATGTTATTATCAGAAAAGCATTTGATGTAACTGACCTAAGCTTTGCCTAAATTTTATATTGCACTTAATAAAAAGACTTTGGGGTTTCCATTCAAGATTTTCTCGCTTGATGATTTATGGTATGTGTTGAATTGATTTTAATGCTTTGTTTATTTTTCATTGAAGATTATTGCTCCAATGCCAGAGTAAGGACCTTGAACCTACCAGATCTAGCAGGTATCTCTAGATCTACAGGGGATTTGTGTGAATCAAGCCCCTCTGGACTAATAATATATCTTATGAGTAGAGATATTCAGATCTTCAGCCCTTGGGCATGACCCAAGTACATAGACTTCAAGGTGATTACAGCTTGTTTGGACACTGAGCTTGATCTAACGACTTTGTGATGCAAGGGCTTGGCCAGCAATAAATACTCATAAAAATCATTTCAAATCTATTTTCAAATTTTATTGGGCTAAAATGAATTTGTTTGCTTAATAGAGCTAATATTTCCTTGTGAATATTGTAATATAAACTTGTAAATAATTTTCTAACCCTTGAAATTATTTCTCCTTGTGTATATAATTATTTTGGGGTTTATTTTAATTTAATTCTCTCTTGTAGATATTGTGGATGGCTCTTTTTATTTAAATTGAAGGTGGGCCCACATCAAGGTTAAATATTTCTGAATGATTTAGCCACTGCAAACCCTAGACGGGTAGGGCTTTTGGCCTAAAAATTTACCATTTTTTTAAGGCCATCCAGCATTTTGTACAAGGTTGTAAGGGGTTTGGGGCTTGATTTGGCTTCCTAAGGCTTAGATTCATCATTCCTCGACCTCATTTGCTCAACGTGCTATCAAATTTTGGAGGTCGCTAGCCCTATTAGGGTTGTTTCCATTGCAAATCAGGGTTTATACAAGGGCTCATCATTTAACGATTTGCAAACGAAATTTTTGTGGTTGCTCTCATTTTATTTGACATCCAAAGCCTAACTCATTTCCATCTGCAGGCCTATAGATAAAATTTGAAGCCAGAGAAGCCTAATTGCTAGCTTTTGGGGTAGCTGCATATGTTCCTGAGTCATCTTAGCCTAGTCGTACTGTCTTAAGGCCTTATTCAGTCCAAGCATAACTCAATTCAGAGTCTGCTCATTCTTTGTTGGTTAACACAATGATTTTGCATGTCTATGGTCATTATTTGCATTTTTTTGTGGCCTGTAGCCAATCTGAGCATTTAAGGACTAATTCTAACCCCAGTCATAGGCCTGTAGTGGCTCCTCAAACCCTAACGCAAACATTGGAAGCCTTAAAATTTCATCGTAATTGATTTTTTGGCACTAACTCTGGTGTTTGCGGTCCTAACCAGACTTTTGACAGTGTTTGGTGTTGTTTTTTGTAAAATTTCCCAAATATAAGGTCTGATCTACCGAATTTTAGGACTGATCCCTTTGTTGCAGATAGCATGAAGGTTTTCTGAGGACCTAAAACAATCTAATCTATCTCAAAATAATCATAATTGTTTTGACTATTATCTGGTGAAATTTGGTGACTGATTTGGATTGTAGAATGACTGATATCTTTAATATTAGAGGTCTGATATAAGCTACAGCAGTCTTGAATGTATTTGGGATCAAACTATATATTTGCTTCTTTTTCCTTGCATATGGTTTTGAATTGAGAGCAAACCTTGTGACGGATCTAACTTGACAATGACGTTACAGTGGGTTGATCATATTACCAGTGACATTTTTTTAATTTTGCCCTGTTACCGCTCAAATTAGCAGGGGTTCCTATAGAACAACTACTAGGTCAAGTGGCAACAATGGAGTGATTGCCCACTGTCACCTCAGCTAAGGCTCCCTGCTCTTTACGGACTTTCACAAATGGGAGGAGTCCCGATATGAGAGGAATCACTAGCATAGATAGATCAATGATGGATGAGAAGTGATCCCAAAAGCCTATTCACAAGAAATGCTCAGATAATGGGCTTGCTTGCTATGGAAACAAGATGGAAGGCTCTCTTAGAAGGGCTAAGAAGATGTAATATTCTAACTAGAGAAATACAGTGAAATATCAAAACATGGACTAGCTACAACAAACAAATAAACATGCAGTCTGAAAACTCCACAAGAACAGCAAATTTAAAACACTATTGTGCAGAAATAATAGAGCTGAGCCATTTTATTGAATATCCAATGAGAAGCTGAGTACAAAATATAGTGGAATGTATGCACCTGGGCTTGCTAAAGCAAGCACGAAAAACCCAAGTGAGAATGAAGAAAAATCCACACTGAAATGGCTCACTGGTTGTACGCTCTGCCCAGAGATTTATTATTATTGCTGCTGGAGGCAAACTAATATTTAAGGCCTCAAATCTGCTACAAATATTCTGAAAAATTAGAGAGATACTCCTCACACACCAACCAATAAAACCTGGAAACCTTTTGAGCTAATTCCAGCTGACCCGGAATGCCCAAAATAGTGTGAAAATCCCAACTAAACCAGCGATTCGCCCTGCTATAAGAATGATGATTTCAGGCTCGAATATTGCACGGAAAATTCTAAAATTTTAACCACATACTCCGCTCATAAAACCCAGAAAAATCTCACGCTGAATCCACCAGTCACTAAAACCCCAAAATCAGTGTGTGGCCTTTCATAGTCTATTAGTGAGCTACAAAGATCAAACTGCTGAAAGAATGCACAATTTTCCCTAAGGGAAACTCTTCCAAATCCCAACAAAATTCCTTCCTCAAACTACTGACCAAAATCAGCTCCAATACTTGGCAAAACACCACTACTCAACCCCTGAGCAGAGAATAACCAGTAAACCCCTGCGCAGCTCCAAAAAGAGAAATTGCTACCCACAAATAATGTTGATCTTTGCCCTGCAAATCCTCTACAAAATCACTGGCATCAATTGGGAAAATCACCTACAAAATAGTAGGAACTCCAACCCACAATAGTTGATTCCCCAAATGAGCAACTTGAATCACCTATGCACCGAAGGAGTGGCAAAGTGAGTGAATACCTGCAATAAAGCTCTATGGAAATCCTTAATTGGACTCCCCAAATTACCTCACTAGGGAGATACTAGAAGTTCTACAAAATGAGAGTGAAATTTCTGCTTGGAAATTCCTTGTGCTAAATAACACTGGTTGATTTGGCTAAGCAGCTCAAGCAAACTCTCCAATTCTGAAATGAAATGCCAAATAGAATGATCAAAATGAGGCTCTAGTCTTCATTTTATTGTTGCTTACCCTTCCTCATACCATGGTTTGATTTCTCTCACACTATGCTTTGATACCATGGTTCGATTTCCATTTTGGTAATACCCACAACTTATCCACTTTAATTTTTCTTCTTTTCCTAAGTCCCAATCATTGTCTTTTCTCTAAAATTTATTTAATATCTCCACAACTTATTTCTCCTAATTTTATTTATTTAAATATATTAATTGCTGAAATTGCAAAATTGGGAATTTCCCTTAGCAAAATTATTAATTGGGGACATGACAGTCCTCCCCGCCAAAAATTGTTTGTCCTCAAGCAATGCCTGAAGAAGTGCCCTCTCTAACTGTTGATCACCATTGTAACAACCAATAATACCAAGGTCCCAAATGTGCCATTGAGTCATCCCCAATGTGAACTTTGTCCTGACATGAAGGAATCCCTCGATACTAGGATCCCAAGCAATCCTAATCAATGTAAAGCACACCTTTCTCCACTCAATGTCCAACCAGATACAGGTATCAGAAGCCCTCTACATACTATCAATAAGTAGAGCATCACGATAATTTAGGACTCTGTCCAACTCCCCATGAAGTTGCCCTACCGAGTAGTCCACCTCATGCACACCAAGAGTAAACTCCTGAAAACACAACACAAACCCTGTGGGGATGAAGTCTCTCTTGCATAAACTTCCCCTATTATCCTCCTGCTGAACAACCTGCCATGCTGAGGAAGTCTCCCATGCTATCAGCAAGTCCCTAAAGCCCCTAGGAAGATCTGACTGATCTCCCCCTATAGTAGCCAAGTCATCCCTAAAGGTCATTGAGTTGTCAAGTACTATGATGCCAGGGTCCCATGACCATCGCAGAAAGAAACCATCCTGCTAACCCTGCAACACCCTAGTCATGACTAACCTACTATGCTCATACCAAAACCTCCTCTCTTGTAACTCTCGACCATAATATATGTGATGATCAAGGCTAAGCTCAACCTGCCAAGGTGACTTAGCAATGCTCTTGCCTATCATTCCATGGTTGGCCCCAATCTTGAACAACTGCCTGCCTCGCCATATGATGAAGACCTCGATGATCCCCCATGTGTCAACCTCATAATGAACCGGATCACCTACTATCCTGACTGTACTCACTAAGTAATGGAGTGTCCCACCAATCAACTAGGTCCCTGAATCCCATGACAATACTAGAAGTCCACATCTCCCAATCCTAACTACCTACTGCTATGACATGCTACTAGTTGTTGGGACCCCTTTGTGCCTCATCTCTGACCCCTGTATGTATCCAATGGATGGGCACCCAACATCAACAATTTGTCCCACGTATGACAAACTGCTCTGCTCCTGCCAGACCTCAGCAAAATCTGTTATCCTAGCTCCTGATGATGTACCGAGATACTGCCTAGAGCCTAGGCATCCTCCTGCTAACAAGGACTATCACATCCCCTGTACCTCATGGTCACATAACACCTCAGGTTGTCCTGCAGAAAGTGCACCCTATAACTCACTCACGATCACCTCACTAAGTGTGAACTCAAGGGTGGAGCATATGCTACCTCTGTAGCAAACCATGTACTCCCCAAGCCTGTAATTTTCAACTCGTGCACTGATCAAATGCCACTGTTGAGAAGTCTCTCCCTGAATACTTTGTGTCCCAACTAACTGACTCGAGTGAACCTCCCATGTCCTACTGCTCATGATGAAGGCATCGAGGGACAACATCCAACTTCGTTGCGCCTGCAAAGAATGTGGCAGTGAGACAGGTGTGCAAGTCCCCCTGGATATCATCCAATGATGTTCATCAACGTCCCCATCAATCCTGAGTGAGCTACACCTAAGGGTATGCCTGTCGTCCCTATTAGGTGGCCTCCTTGGAGGTAATGCTTTGAAATCCCACGGGTTGGTGTCGCACACCACTACATACGGCCAAGTATCCCCACGCTCCTCTACATACAAACATGCACCTTTGCGCCCCTTGGCACACAACTGCACCCAGTTGCACACCTCTGTGCACTATTGGACACCACTAACAACTGCCATATCATCCTGAATCAGTTGGTATCCCTCTTGTGACGAAGTAGTTGTCCCTCCATGTGAAACCTCAAGGTGTTGTGAATCGCTCCTCCTACTCCACAGTGCAAGCCCTCACAACATGACACTCCTCCATACACCTTTGTTCTCCTCTGCAAAACACTAAACTCGGCAGCACGACTTTGTGCACCACTAGACACCTATGCCAACTACCACACCACCCTGCATCATCAGACATCCCACATGTGTCATGCTAGTGAATCCACCATGATGTGGGCTACACCTCCTCATCTGCCCTGGAACAACTGAGTGACCTAGCTCCTCACATGCTAACGGGAATGACACTATTGTGCCTAGTCCCAATAGCTCCTGCGTCTAATGTGCCAATAATAGAGCATTATCTCCATACAATGCCCCATTTGACAGTCTGTCGATGCCACCTCCTCCAACCATCCGCTGCCATAGTATGCTACTCTCCCTGTGACTCCATGCACAACCAACATGCCCAAACCACTCGTGGAGTCTCCCTGCTCCCCTGTCAACCCAACCCATCACCAATGCTAATGGAAATCTGAAAGTGTGTGGACACTCAATCACTGTATTTGCCATACTGCCAATACCCTCACTAGTCAAATCCATAACGTGGTGGGGAATCCCACCTGGATCCCAACAACAGTCTGGCTCTCGGACTCCACTAGTACCCCACGGACCCTGTTGGGCTATGCTCTTGGCCATGGATATCTCTAGGCACCTAGCCCACTGAACTGGATACCAACTCAATATCTCTCATCTTCCAACCCCAAGAGATGGATTGAATGTACGAACACCTGTACACAGAACAAGCCCTCCATCTTGCGAATGTTGCACCCTATGCAGCTCATGTCGCCTCATCTTGCTAGTCTCGTCAACACATATAATTTGAATATGTAACTCTGCCTCTCTCTCATAAATGTGCAGAGGTAACCTACTAGTGTTGCAAGCCCCATCTATATATTTTTGAAAAGGGTTGCTCTGACGCTCCAATGTGTACTCCTCTAGCTGTGTCACTAGGGAATCCAATTGTTCCCCAACGTGAGATAGCTTGGCCACTAACTCAGAACAAATCACTCTCATGCCCTCCAGCTCCTCATCCTGCCATAGAATGGTCTCTCAGACTGTTGTGGCCTTCCTTTTCAATGCTAGAAGGTCAGCCTGAAGATGTTGAAATTGTTGTGGGCAAATATTATCTGTAAACTCAGTCACATGTGTCTCTTGCAACCTCATCAACGGTGGATATGTCTCCTAGTATCTCATCAACGGTGGATACCTCAATGTCTCTTGGCCCAACATCAACCTGTTGTAGGCGGTCATATCTGGAAACTGTCACAGCTTTAGGTGCCTCATCAATGGTTACCTCCTTAACGGATGGCCCTAAGGGTGTATGCTCAACTGTCTCCACCAAGGTGTCAACCGGATCTATCAACGAAAACTCCAAAAAGGGTGACTCCAACGTCACTTCGGGTATATCTACATGCTCCTCCTGCACGCCATCAGCCTCATGCTCCACCTCCTCCTCAAGCTCCTGATAGCTAATGCCAAGTCTCCACCAGCAAAAGTACCACCTAGTCTCACTCTCTAACTTTCCTCCACTATATGATGATCCAATCCCTGATCTATGCTCCTCAAACGAGATAGCCCTCCTGATCTTGGGGCCCAACGCCTCATACTCATCAATCCTCTCCACGAAGGACCTCATCAAATCTGCAAAGGTGTCTAATTTCCTCTCCTTCTCCAGTTCATCTAGAAAATGAGGCATGGTGGCTCGGCTAGGCTAGGCATGGGTATTGTTCTTCTGGACTACGTGTGCATGTGCATGGCTTCTATGCTAGTTATGTATCAACATTCCCATCATTTGTTGCATCCCCTCTAGGATCTGTTGGTTTTGCCTCACCAACTCCTCTAGGATCCCTGTGTACTCTTCCTGTTTTGCGTCATTGGAATGTCCATAAATTCACCAATCACTGTGCACGCATATCTAAAACCTCCATGATCTTGCTAGTTTCCCTACAGCTAGCCAAGATCATGTTCCGATACCACTATAATAATCTAACTAGAGAAATACAGTGAAATATCAAAACATGAACTAGATAAAGCAAACAAATAAACATGCAATCTGAAAACTCCACAAGAACAACAAATTTAGAACATTGTTCAACAGAAATAATAGAGCTGCCAAGATCATGTTCCGATACCACTGTAATATTCTAATTAGAGAAATACAGTGAAATATCAAAACATGAACTAGATACAGCAAACAAATAAACATGCAATCTGAAAACTCCATAAGAACAACAAATTTAGAACATTGTCCAACAGAAATAATAGAGCTGAGCCATTTTATTGAATATCCAACGAGAAGTTGAATACATAACATAGTGGAATCATGGAATGTGTGCACCTAGGCTTGCTAAAGCAAGCACTCAAAACCTAGGTGAGACTGAAGAAAACTCCACGCTAAAATGGCTCGTTGATTATACGCTCTGCCCAAAAATTTATTACTGCTGCTGCTGGAGGTAAATTGATATTTGAGACCTTAAATCTGCTCCAAAATTTCTTAAAAAATTAGAGAGAAGCTCCTCACACCCCAACCAAGAAAACCCAAAAACATGTTGAGCTAATTCCAGCTGACCTGGAATGCCCAAAATAGTGCGAAAGTCTCAATTAAACCAGCAATTCGCCCTACTATAATAATGAGAATTTCAAGCTTGAATATTGCCCAGAAAATTCTAAAATTTTAACCTTGGACTCCTCTCATAAAACCCAGAAAAACCTAGAAAAATCTCAAGTTGAATCCACCACTCACTAAAACCCCAAAATCAGTTTGTGGCCCTTCATAGTCTACTAGTGAGATGTAGAAATCAAACTGTTGCAAGAATGCACAATTTCCCCAAAGGGAAACTCCTTCAAATCCCAACAAAATTCTTTCCTCAAACTACTGAGCAAAATCAGCTCCAATACTCCGGCAAAACACCACTGCTCAACTCCTGCACAAAGAATAACCAGTAAACCTCAGCGCAGCTCCAAAAAGAGAAATTGCGGCACACAAATAATATCGACCTCTACCTTGCAAATCCTCTACAAAATCAACAGCATCAATAGGGAAAATCACCTGCAAAATAGTCGGAACTACAACCCACAATAGTTGATTCCCCAAATGAGAAACTCAAACTGCCTCTGTGCCCAAGGAGTGGCAAACTGAGTGAATTCCTATAATAAAGCTATGTGGAAATCTTGAATTGGATTCCCCAAATTACCTCACTAAGGAGACACTCGAAGTTCTCCAAAACGAGGGTGAAATTTCTGCTTGGAAATTCATTGTGCTAAACAGCACAGATTGACTTGGCCAAGCAACTCAAGCAAACTCTCCAATTTTGAAATGAAATGCCAAATAGAATGATCAAAATGAGGCTCTAGTCTTCCTTTTATTGTTGATTTCCCTTCCTCATACCATGGTTCGATTTCACTCACAAAATGCTTTAATACCATGGTTCGATTTTCATTTTGGTAATCTCCACAACTTATATGCACTTTAATTTATCTTCTTTCCTAAGACCCAACCATTGCCTTTTCTCCAAATTTATTTAATATCTCCACAACTTATTTCTCCTAATTTTATTTATCTAAGTATACATTAATCGCCAAAATTGCAAAATTGGGAATTTCCCTTGGCAAAATTATTAATTGGAGACATGACAGAGGATGCCTAGACCTAAGGTTTGAAGAGTGTTATTCGAAAATAAGTGCCCAAGATCAAGGAATCCTAGAAGACTAGGGCTTCTAAGTGATCTTTGTGGAATTGGAGATATAAGATAGTGTGACCACAAAGAAGCCCAAAACGAGGTCAAGGATTTGGATTGGAGCAACAAATTGATGATCTTGACCCAGTCGAGGAAGAAGGATAGGATTAAAGGCAATGTGGAAAAAGTCGAAGTCGGGATTAAATCGGCAAGGGTCCAAAAGTTGAAAAAGTCGTTAAAGTCAGGAGTTTTTCGAAAAAGTCGGCAAAATTAAACGGCCAGCCAAAAAAATCAAAAAATCGGGATTTAATCGGCCAGCCAAAAAAATCAAAAAATCGGGATTTAATCGGGATTTATTCCCGACTTTTTCCACACTGATCAAAGGGATTGATTTCTCTTGGAATTTTAATACAGTGATCCTAATGAAGCCACGAACCAAAGAGAATCTAGGGATGAGAACGGTCTTCAGGCTAGGGCTTGAAGTATCTTAAGATTCCACCGTGGGATCGACCTCAAATTTGGAGAACCTCTCAAGAAAACCCCAGCACAATAGTTGACCAGCTTTCAAGGATTTTCAATGGCTAGAAACGATTTTAGGTGATTCCCTAGGACGCCTACTAGGTTAGGGCTTAGCATAGAAGGAAGGAGGTGAAAAAGAATTTTCTTTTGTGGTCATTTTTGGACTAGACCTATGGTCGCACAAAGTGTCTAAGCACCGCGACAACGCTGAGAATAAGGGTTGTCACTCTTGATCCTTACTCCGTTTAGACTCTCTCCTAGGCAAGTCAAGGGGGGTAGTCCCTAAGGTAAATGGATGAGAAAGCCTGTGGAACACGGGCTCTAGGAGACTTTAATGATGGATAACTTGACGAATGTAAATGAATCTTGATTAACTCAGCTGAATAGATTAAATGCTAATGTAACCAAGACACGACCACAAGATATAAATAATTATAGACCAGTGCCTTTAATATTTGAATTAACCAGCGAATAAACAAAACATATTATCCAGAACAATTTTCCAATATGTGACAAATAATGACAATCATCAATAAATAATATAAACACCCAAAACTGTATCACGCAAGATATCCTAGATTTAAAATGATTTTTATTAACTGCCCAGATCTAGGATTAATTAACTTTCTCCTATAGCCAATAACATTAATCGTACTTGACAACAAAGAAATATAAAAACGCATTTAATCACTAAATGACACTAAGGAACTTAAGATAAACAATTTAATTATTCCTTAAGAACTTAATTTAATGTGAAAAACAAATCAAAGGGTTATTAAAATAGATTTTTAATGGGCCATAGGCCACATTAAAAATACTTAAAGCGCAAGTCCTTTAATTTATTTTATTCCAAATCCTAAAGTCACAAAAAAAAATTAAAATATTTTAACTTTTTAATGTTTTTCAAATATTTTAGATTAATATAATTATATATATATATATAATATATATATATGTATTTTGAATTTTTTGAAATTTTTTAATGAAAATAAAATTAAAGAGAAAATAATTTAAAATTACAAGTCAAAATAAAAGACCTAAAAAATTTGAAATCAAACTAAAACAAAAAAAAAAAAATCAAAAGATTAAAAACAAATCAAAACAAAAAATCGAATTTAATCAAAAATGAATCTAACCAACCTAAGGAATTAGGGAACAAAAAAAAACAAATCAGGAAAGTATTAATGCATATACGAAATAACAAAAAAAAATATTGAATGAACAAACGAATCTAACCCTAAGTCTAACTATATACAAACACTAAAACCTAACTTAAATCATACAAAGTCGAATAGAAAAAAAAAGAAACGTACTTCTTGTTTGATGTTGCAGATCCGGGCGACGGAAGAAGGAGACACAGCGAGGAAGATGGCAGCGAGAGGAGGGATGAGCTGGACGAAGGCAACGATGAGGGTTAAGCATGCAGCGGATTGAGTGAGAAAGGCAGTAGTTGTTGCCGAAAAGCAGAGAGGAGAAGCTTGTGTGCGTTTGTTGTTTTGTAGGTGCTTGGACAGGCAACGTGAAAGATAGCCACAGGTGCAGGTCGGATGGATGGAAACGACGGCGGCTGGAGAGCGAGGGCCGCAGCGATGGGCGAGGACCTAGGGAAAGTGATTAAGGCAGCACGCAAAAAGGAAAAAGGGATCACACAGATAAGGGACATGGAGTAGAATAGACGCAGGTTTGAGGAGATGCTATGGGCGAGGTTAAAGGAATAATAATGCTGTGGTTAGGGAGCTCGAGGTATGGCAGCGTTTGGAAAGAGCCACGGAGGATATGAAGAGCACTGGCCACGATGGGTAGGTTTGTGTGGAAGAATGGGGAAATGCAGCGAGAGTTTAGGGTAGAATCGAAGATCTGGAAAAGCGAATGGGCAGCGTAGGAAAGGACTGCAGACCTGAGAGGGAAAAGCAGCGATTTCGCAGCAAGAAAGGTCGCAAACAGGCAGCACGCAGAGGAAAATTGCAAGGTTTACAGCTGCAGTTTAATGGTGGGCAACGAAATTATGCAGGAATGCTGCAGTAGAAGGATTTCAAACAAAAAAAAAATCAAAATGCACAGTGAAACCCAAAAACTAGGGAACAAATCCCAGAAACCAATCAGCAAAATGATGGCCCAGAACCTCTTTAAATCCACCAAAAACTCTTAAAGAATTTCTGGAAATTTTCATTTAAAATTTTGAATCAACTTGCTTCAGATTTAACCCTGAAACCCTCACGAAATTTCTAGATCTAAATTTAAACCCTTGGACTACAAAATCTGGATGTGATCCCTGTAAAAATGATGCTGATGAATCCCAGAGATCCATATCTTACCCTCCAGGGCCTAGATCTAGACTCTACACAGTTTTCTTCCTCAGATCTGTAGCTGCAAGACAACAGGAAAACACCCAAACGATATATACAATGACCCAAAAAACTAAAACCCAGAAAACCCAAGTCAAAAAACTAAAAATAATTGCATATATATATAAATGAATGACAGATTTATCAGATCTAGGGAGTGTGAGTCCAACTACACACCCAAATCTGATAATCTGAACTTTATAGCTAGATCTATCGATTTAGCACAAAAAATAATTAAATTTTTTGAACTTTAAAAGAGGTACTGAGCTTAAAAACCCTTCATGCATCACCCATAAAAAATATCTTATGATAAGCCCAGGATCAAATTAAGCTGGGTTCTTCACAAAACACAGATCGGGAGTTGGTTGGTTCAATCGAGAACTTCCCCGAGCGCTCGATGATCTAATAATCAAGAATTTCCTGCAAAACTCAATTTAACCATCAACATAGAGCGAGAAAACGATAATAAAATTCAGATAAATAGAGATACCTATTATTATATTCAAAACTTAAATTATCATTCAAACCCCAACGACTGAGCAAGATACATGTATTCAAATCACTCTTCCAGAAAGCTATCATCAATGGCTAAAAGGAAATCTATGCATGAAAATAAACATCTTACAGTGTTTCCACGAAGAGTAACACCAGTAGAAATTAACTCCAAAATCTTTCTTTACTGCTCATAAAAAGATTACAAGAGAGCTTTTCGCTTAGTACACAATCCAAAGATCGAATGAATTGACTAACAAATGACCTCCTATTTAAAGATAAATCCTCCAACGGCTAGTTCGAGTGATCCTCGTCAAAGCAATCTCGACCATTGATGAGGATCAAAATTTCTTTTAATATCATCCGTCGAAATTTTAAATTATTGAGGAAATTCGAATTTTTCAATTAAATGCATTTTAATTAATTCAAAAATTAAATTTTTGAATTAATTTCCTCAAAATTTTTACTTTGATTTAACCCCAGGGACCAAAGGCTTAAAACTCAGCAAAATAATTAATTTACCTTAGTCCTTAGACTGCTTAAAATTTAATTTTTAAGGACCAACGAACTTTGCCTTAACGGAGAATTTAAATTTACCTAGGACCTAGAATTAATTAAATTTCTGGCTTAGGATTTTAATTAATTTTGGCCAGAAAATTTAATTAATTAACTTATGAGAGGATAAATATTTTTGCAACCCTCAAGACACTTTACATCATGATTTTTACATTTTTTACATTTCAAAGGGGAAAACCCATTTGTGATAGACCCTCACAGACTACCCATTTCAGCGACACAAATATAATCCAGCAGACCATGCAATTTGTAATAAAATAACCTAACCAAATAGTTAGGATTATTCCCAAATCACTTTTACATAGACTCGATCTAGAACACTAGGACTCCCCTAAGATCCTGGTGACAAAATCCATTCCGGCTTTAGGGTAACGCTGAAGGAAAACTCTGCCGACCATCTAAGAATGGATTGGTGAGACAAAAAACCTCCCGGAATGTAGATCGTCACCAAAAAAGTAGGTTTACCTAGGTAATTACATACACGACATGGATCTGTTGAGAATATTTACATCATATACATGCAGAATGGGTTTACATCATAACATGATCCTTAAACTGATGATGATAGTTGGACGGCATGAACACATCGATCAGACGCTATCCCTTTTGCGAAAAAATGGGGTGTATTGCTATGGATCATTGACACGTAGTGGTCAACAAGACCAATGCCTTGCCTTTTGGGAGAATGGAGTCTAATAGAAACAATGTTTAAAGATGCTTAATTTCAATAAAGGAGTTCCCCAACAACTTCGCATGGCATTAGCAGTAACTAGATTACAAGGGAAATTTATAATTCTAATTATTTGCAAATGATGACTTATCATGATAATTCATGAACAATCATGTATCCCTAGGACAATAATCCACACATTTCATCAATCAATATGAAAATTCCCTCACAAAAACAAGATAAGCAACTTCGCATAAGCCCAAGAGCAGTTATACCAGTTTCATGAACAAAAATATTCCATAGATCATTTCATGAGACAAAATTACAAGATAAGCATCAAAAGAGTACTCACAATGTATAGAGAAATTATTCTAATCATCAAGTGCAAGAAAAGCGAAGCTCCAAGACAAAAATTAATATCTTCCAAACATCAAAATGCATTAATTCTCCAATTCGTCCATCAAAAGGTCTAGTGAAAATCTCAAGATATACAAAATGATCTCAGATCCAAGTGATGATTAAACTCAAATGAGCTTTCATCAATTTATATCCTTCCTAAAGAATTCGATTTGACTAATTAGGCCTAATTAAGCCCCAAATAATAAAATAATGTGCAACAATAACATCCTTCGGTGACAAACCCACAAAGATAGCTCCATAATACAAAATAAAGCCTCCCAAGAGGGAAAAGTAGTGAATACAATGAGTCATTGGACCCTTGAAGAGGCCTAGTGGAGTCCAAAGTGTGTCAATTTGAGAGAATGGACTCCAAACATAGTGACCAAGAGGGCGGCACATTGATATCCAAGCAAATCAAATGTGGTGTCCCCAAGTGGGTGTGGGGGCACAATGACATCATCATGAGTGTCCAAGTGAATCGATAATGCATGTATACCATATGTAAGGGCTACAATGATGACATAAGGCCTCCCTTTGTCTCCCATGGTGAGACACATCCTCATATAGACCTTGGAACATCTACCAAGTGTGTGGTGCAAGTGTGAAGCCGGTTGGGCATGGTGGTCTAGGTGCATAATCCTCATCCAAAAGGTGGAACACAAGCAATCAATGAATTGTGTTAAGGGATCCATGAAGTGGCAATGTTACGATGGAGGTCCATGGTTCTCAATGCTCACCCTACGAATGCCAATATGACTCTCTGGAGGGCTTGGACCCCGTATAGGGAAACCAAACCCTAAATGGAGACCCACCTGCAATCATGTATAAGATCCAATGTGTCCCCTCACCTTCCAGTACAACAAATCATTAGTGCAATTGAGTAAATAAGCTTACAAATCATGGAACCAAGTGGACACTTCATGGTGGCATGCCCTTCCATAGTGGGCTTTAGAACGTACAAGTGTCTCCAAGTTCAAGAAGAAGGTTAACCAAGGACCTCATTTGGTGGTTTCAGCCTCCAATGGGGTGACATGTCCATGGTACATCCATCAGATGATAGATCATAGGGAGCATGTGATATAATGGTGGAACAAAATGGGGCATCAAGGGATGGCCTCAAGCAACATGCCACAGTACAAGGGTAGTTGTAATAAGGGAAGCCCACACTTGGGTGTGTGAATGTAGGAGGGAGCAAACGTGGTACATGAGTTACCCCGACCTTTGTTTTTCCACCCTTCTTCATATGCCTTTTGCCTTTTATTGATTTTTTTCTTTTATAATTGCTTAGAGCTCGGGGGATGAGAGCATGATGCTTAAAATATAGCAGTGGATACCCCCTTTAATGTGAGGCAGCTCATCTCCCACCAGGGGTTGGGACAATTATGGGTTCCTTAATGATGAAAGGGATCAATATGAGGGACCCCAGGAACCAGGGTGATGGCCATAATGCAAGGGGTAAAGTTTATGTTTGTCGTTTGCCCAGGTGCTAACTTTGTATGCCTCGGCCATCTTTTGCATTTTATGGTACATTTCCTAATGAGAGTGGCGAAATTATGCTTTTTCTTTTCTTTTAGTTGCGCCAACCTCTGAGGCAATGTTTCAAGCCCGACCCAAGGTGTGGACAAGGGGAGGGGGAGGCTAACTCCCTATGGACCCTGTTGACCTCTACCGGTCAACTACCCATGCAGTACACCCCCCTTTTCTTCGCAAAAAGGGGCAGCACCTGATCAGCGTGTCCGTGCCATCCTGCAGTCATCAACAGCTTGATCAATCATTTCTGTAAACCCAGTCTGCATGTATTAATTGTAAATAATCCTAGCAGATGTGAGTAGTGTTGTAAATTGCCTAGGTGGATCTAACTTTCCTATGATAATCTATGTCTCGGAAGGTTTTTCGTCTCACCGATCCGCGGATCGGCAGAGTTTTCCTTCAAACCTGACCCCAAAGCCGGGATAGACTTGGTCATTGGAATTTTAGAGAATCCTAGTGTGTTAGCCTGCTAGGTTATAGTCGTGTCGCAGACCTGGGTGTTTTGTGAGGGTCTATGTTAAAGGGGTTTTTCCCCTTGAGATGTAAGCTGTTAAAGTCATGATGTAATGTGTCCTGAGGGTCGAAAAATGTTTTAAATCCCCTTTTGAGTCCTAAGTCCTAGGTCCTAGGTGATGTTTCCAAGGTCTTAGTTCGATGATCCATTTTAAAATGAATTAAGAAATAAAAATTAATAATAAAATAATAATAAAAAAAAAAATACAAAAATAATAATAATAATAAAAGTTTAAAAATAATTTAAAAAAAAAAAATTAATAATAATAATATTTAAATCGACGGATGAGATCAAGAGATGTCTTGATCCTCATCAACGGTCGAGATCATTTCAACATGGATCATTCGAACTAGCCGTTGGGATCATTTCCTTTATATAGGGTTTTAGGAGGTCATTTCAGATCATTCGGATCTGTGAGTCAAAAACTGAAGAAGCTCTCTTGTAAATCTGTTTCTGGTTAATAAAGAAGACTTTGGGGTCCATATCTTGCTGGTGTTACTCTCTTGAATGCTGTGAGATTGTTTAATTTTCTGCATATGTTATTTTCAGCTGTTAGTAATAGCTTTTTTGTAGAGTATTGTGAGCACAGGTATCTTGCTCACTTGCTGGGGTTTGGGTGTTATTAGGGTTTCTGAAGTAATGGCAAGTATCTCCATCACTTCTTGAGATCTAGCAGCATTTTTGCCCTCTTTACTGATGGTTGTTTTGAGCTGTGCAAAAAACATTTTCTGTAGGAAATTTGTGGGCGTTCGGGGAAGTTCTCGGCTGAACCAGCCAACTCCCACGAGCATTTCTGCTGAGCCCAGCTGGATTTGATCCTGGGTCTATCACTTAGTTTATTTTAATTTGCATGAGGGATTTTCTGAAGTTCTTCACAGTGAAAATCTGAAAAAATCAATATTACTTTGAATATTTTTCTGAGCTTATTGTTAAATCTGGCTGTTAAAGGGGCCATAACTTTGTAAATAAATCTGTAAATATTTTTTGCTGGATCTTTAGGGTTTTATTTATTTTTGTTTATCCCAAGTTTCAGTGGTTTGTTTGTTCGTTTTCAGGATTGCAGGTACAGATTTTCAATCTGCTAGGGTTTTCATTATCTACAGGAGGTTTATTTGGGCTCCCCACTGATCTGTATGCTACCAGGGGATCACTGTCTGCTCCAGTCAATTTATGAATAGCGAAGGATAGGATCAGCATTGAAATCACAGCTTTGGCGGCTAGGGTTTTCACGTGTTTGATTTCTGTTTTAAAGTCTGCCGCTTTCCATCCATTCGAATTTTTTTTGGGGCTCAGAAAACTCATCATCGTGAGGTTTTTTCTATTTCTGTTGCCCGCACCTTCAATCCGCATTTCTCAACCTGCAACGCTGCCTTCCCGTCGAACCCGAGCCTGCACGCATACAAAAAATCGACCTTGTTTTTTCAGTAAGGTGAAAGGTAACGTTTTGAAAGGTAAGCGAATCGATTTTTCTTTGGGACGTGGGCATCAGCCGCAGTTGTGGGCATCAGTCTCAGATCCGCAGTCTTCCTCGCCCATTTGAAAAGCCATCCTAGCCTGCCTCCATCACATTCGTTTCTGCTGGCCTCATCGAACCAACCTGCAAACAAATAAAAAGAAAACGCCTTCATTTCTAGATCCGCTGGCTGGTCACGTTGATGTGTTTTCACTTATATGCATACGTTCAACACAAAAAATCGATCCCGTCTGGCAGCCCGATTCCATTTTTTGATCTGTTGAGGAGGTATGGCGTTCAGGTAAGTTTCTCCATCGGTTAGCATTCTGCGTTTCCAGGTATGCATCATGTCACGTTTGAGCTTTGACGGGTAAATGTAGCATTTTCGTAAGTGTTAGCTGTGCATGCGTAGGGTAAAAAATCAAATCGAAAATCATTCATTTATATTTTTTTTTTTATTTTTTTTTTGATTTCATTTGTTTTAGTTTTAATATATGCGTAGGTTTAGTTTTCGTTTGTTTTATTTTTGATTGCTTTATATTTCATTTTGTATATAAGCATGTATTATGTTGGACCATCAATTTTTATTTATTTTTTATTGTAAATTTGATTAGTCATTTTAGTTACTTTACATTTTATTAAGTTTTGGCTTTATTTTTGTATATATGCGTCATTTATGTTTGGTAGTTTTAGTTAGGATTTAGATATAGTTTAGATTTTAATTTAGATTTATTTTTTAGAATTTTCATTTTTTTTTAAATTTAAAAAATTCAAAAAATAAAAAATAAAAAATCTATTAGGGTTTCTTAGTTAGTTTTTTTAAATTTAATTTTGAGTTAAAAAAGAATTTAATTTAGAATTTTGATTTATTTTGTATAAAAATAAAAAAAAAAAAAAAAAAATATAAAATACTTAAAAAATAAAAAAATAAATTAAGTTAGGGTTTAATTTTTGTTTAGGATTAGTTTTAATTTTTTTTTGTTTTATTTTTTCAAATATAATTAAAAAATCATAAAAAAATATAAAATGAAAAAAAAATCAAATAAAATTTTTCTTTTTTTTGGGCTTAGGATTGAGTCTTTAATTTTGTTAAAATTTTGTCAGAAAATATAAAAGTATTTCGTGGAAAATCATTTTTGCCTGATTCAGTGGTTTTCATGCTATACCTTTCACGCTGGATTTCCAAGCCGAGATACGAAATCAGTATCCAGTTAATTGTTTATGACTCGTGGTGGTTCGAAGTATTCATTCTTTAAATCTTCAGTTGCTGGATATCATTTCGGTCATTCTAAGAGCTCTGTTCACGTTTCATGTAATCGATTTAATGACAGTCTCTTAAGGCACTGGTCTGCTAATCAAGTCATTTTAGTGCTTATATTAAATCGTGTCTCGTGTCTTCCAACCAACTGGTCGACAGTTGGTCTTCATCAATCTCGCAGGGTCTACCCCCCTTAGCCGCGGGAGACAGGCTTAAACGGAGGGATCGGGGATCAAAGTGACAGCCCCCGGTCTGAGCGTTGTCATGTCAATCTGCGCGACAACATTTTTTGGCGCCGTTGCCGGGGAAATTGTTTTCTCGGCGTTCCAACGATAATCATCCTTCTCATTTTTATCTCTTCATCTGGCCCGGCAACGCCAACATTTTTTGGCGCCGTTGCCGGGGATAGAGTTTTTCTGTCCCTGGGGTTTCATCGACATTCATCTTCTCATCTTCTCATCTCTCATTTGAGCTGGCAGTTTCAATATTTTGGCATCTTTTCATCGCATATCAGCAGCATCTTTTCGGTTTTCTTTCTTGTTTGGGTGGCGACTCCATTATATTATTCCCAGACAAGAAGCTTCCCTCAATCTGCTTGCTGGTACCCTTTAGATCTTAGAATCAGATTTATTGTTCAAGTGGCGACTCCACTTCTTTCATTTTTGATTTTCTTGAGCAGAGATCTCGTTCTATCATCCACTTGGTCCCTTGCTATTCATCATGGATTATTCGTTTAAACCATGTCATTTTGATGACCTCCATGACATTCCAGAAGTGGCCATCTCTAAATTACCTTTGTTTTCAATTGTTGATGCCATCGCTGTAAAAAGGCATCTATGTTTGTTCACTCGCATAATGATCATATATTGTAGACCCTCTCAGTACGATCACGAAGATGTCAAAATGCGTCTTTTTGTCTTTTCTTTAGAGGGTGATGCCTTAAATTGGTTTAATAATTGTCCTGAAGGTTACTTCACCTCTTTACAAGATATTGTCAATGCTTTTAAAGACAGATATGGTTATCCAGATAGTCCGCCTTGTGCCTCTAAAACTGTGCATCATAATGAAAAAGGTCCAGCTGTCAGTGAAAGTTTCCAAGACAATGCTTCATATCAAAATGTGCCATCCACTTGTGCCATTACAGATCAGACAGATGACAATGAAAGGGATGATCAAAAGCAAATTATACAGGAATTAATGTTGCTGGTGAAAAATATGGAGATCAATCAAACTGATTACGCTAATGATGTCAGAACTTTATGTGCTCACCTCGAAAAACGTAATAGGGAGATGGAAATCATGCAAAATCAACATGCTAAGGAAATTGAAGATATGAAAACTAAACACGACACAGAAATTGGTTTGATGCGAAGCAGGTTATCAGGCTTAGAGGAAAATATGATGACCATGAGGGCTGATCATGATAGGGAAATCAATTCTATGCAAAACAAGTTATTAACTATGGATGAAGAAATAACTATCATGACATTCGATTATAATAATCAGTTAGCTACCATACAAGCAAATCATGAGGAAGAGATAAACTCTATGCAGCATTGCTTGATGACCATAAAAGAAAAAGACGATAAAGTAATAAAAGATATGAAAGCTAATCAGATATATCTTCAGAAAAAGCTATTGACCATGGAAGAAGATCATACCAGGGAGATCAGTGCTATAAAGGTTGAACGCTCTAGCCATATAAATCAGGAACCTTCTCATTTATCGCATCAAGCTCCATCTTACTATGATGAGGTCATTGGTTCAATTGAAAGGTGGTTAATTCAAGGTGATCCAGATAAACTTAAAAACGATAATGATCAGATGCGAGATGAAGAAAAACATGTCACGCATATTTTATATCCTTCATCTGAGAGCTTTGAAACAGAAAGTTCCAGGTCATCAGTAATTCGACCTGCCAGAAAGAAAAAGCGCAAGAGAAAGAAAATAAGAAGAAGATTTGACGCATCAGACGGCCGCGAGCAGCTTGATTTTCGGATAGGGAAGAGTCCTACCATATGTAAAATTGGACGTGGTACATCCGACAAGCAGCCGACAGATTTGCCTGAAAGCAGGCAAATGCTCAGTATGCACTATATTGAACACATCTGATGCCGTAGGGCATCCTTTGTATCGTATTTCTATCCCTAATCCTTGTCTTTTCAGCATTTCATTTTTGTCTGTAGGATTAGATTT
>APFE030587559.1:29999-65399 GCA_000404065.3 Pinus taeda | reverse complement strand
ATGGATCACTCGAACTAGCCGTTGGGATCATTTCCTTTATATAGGGTTTTAGGAGGTCATTTCAGATCATCTGATCTGAGTCAAAGACTGAAGAAGCTCTCTTGTAAATCTGTTTCTGGTTAATAAAGAAGACTTTGGGGTCCATATTTGGCTGGTGTTACTCTCTTGAATGCTGTGACATTGTTTAAATTTTCTGCATATGTTATTTTCAGCTGTTAATAATAGCTTTTTGTAGAGTATTGTGAGCACAGGTATCTTGCTCACCTGCTAGGGTTTGGGTGCTGTTAGGGTTTCTAAAGTAATGGCAGGTATCTCCATTACTTCCTGAGATCTAGCAGCATTTTTGCCCTCTTTACTGATGGTTGTTTTGAGCTGTGCAGAAAACATTTTCTGTAGGAAATTTGTGGGCGTTCGGGGAAGTTCTCGGCTGAACCAGCCAACTCCCACGAGCATTTCTGCTGAGCCCAGCTGGATTTGATCCTGGGTCTATCACTTAGTTTATTTTAATTTGCATGAGGGATTTTCTGAAGTTCTTCACAGTGAAGATCTGAAAAAATCAATATTACTTTGAATATTTTTCTGAGCTTATTGTTAAATCTGGCTGTTAAAGGGGCCATAACTTTGTAAATAAATCTGTAAATATTTTTTGCTGGATCTTTAGGGTTTTATTTATTTTTGTTTATCCCAGGTTTCAGTGGTTTGTTTGTTCGTTTTCAGGATTGCAGGTGCAGGTTTTCAATCTGCTAGGGTTTTCATTATCTCCAGGAGGTTTATTTGGGCTCCCCACTGATCTGTATGCTACCAGGGGATCACTGTCTGCTCCAATCAATTTATGAATAGCGAAGGATAGGATCAGCATTGAAATCACAGCTTTGGCGGCTAGGGTTTTCACGTGTTTGATTTCTGTTTTAAAGTCTGCCGCTTTCCATCCATTCGATTTTTTTTTTGGGCTCAGAAAACTCATCATCGTGAGGTTTTTTCTATTTCTGTTGCCCGCACCTTCAATCCGCATTCCTCAACCTGCAACGCTGCCTTCCCGTCGAACCCGAGCCTGCACGCATACAAAAAATCGACCTTCTTTTTTCAGTAAGGTGAAAGGTAACGTTTTGAAAGGTAAGCAAATCGATTTTTCTTTAGGACGTGGGCATCAGCCGCAGTTGTGGGCATCAGTCTCAGATCCGCAGTCTTCCTCGCCCATTTGAAAAGCCGTCCTAGCCTGCCTCCGTCGCATTCGTTTCTGCCGGCCTCATCGAACCAACCTGCAAACAAATAAAAAGAAAACGCCTTCATTTCTAGATCCGCTGGCTGGTCACGTTGATGTGTTTTCACTTATATGCATACGTTCAACACAAAAAATCGATCCCGTCTGGCAGCCCGATTCCATTTTTTGATCTGTTGAGGAGGTATGGCGTTCAGGTAAGTTTCTCCATCGGTTAGCATTCTGCGTTTCCAGGTATGCCTCATGTCACGTTTGAGCTTTGACGGGTAAATGTAGCATTTTCGTAAGTGTTAGCTGTGCATGCGTAGGGTAAAAAATCAAATCGAAAATCATTCATTTATATTTTTTTTTTTAATTTTTTTTTTGATTTCATTTGTTTTAGTTTTAATATATGCGTAGGTTTAGTTTTCGTTTGTTTTATTTTTGATTGCTTTATATTTCATTTTGTATATAAGCATGTATTATGTTGGACCATCAATTTTTATTTATTTTTTATTGTAAATTTGATTAGTCATTTTAGTTACTTTACATTTTATTAAGTTTTGGCTTTATTTTTGTATATATGCGTCATTTATGTTTGGTAGTTTTAGTTAGGATTTAGATATAGTTTAGATTTTAATTTAGATTTATTTTTTAGAATTTTCATTTTTTTTTTTTAATTAAAAAAATTTTTAAAAAAAATAAAAAAAAATTAAAAATCTAATGTTAGGTTAGTTTAGTTTTTTTTAAAATTAGATTTTGATGATTGTAATTTTATGAATTTGATTTATTTTGCTCACAAAAAATAAAAAAAAATAAATAAAAAAATATATATAATACATAAAAATAAAAAAATAATTTTAGGGTTTAAAATTTTTGTTTTAAGGATTAGTTTTTAATTTTTGTTTATTTTTTTCAAATATAATTAAAAAAATCATAAAAAATATAAAATGAAAAAAAAATCAAATAATTTTTTTTCTTTTTTGGGCTTAGGATTGAGTCTTTAATTTTGTTAAAATTTTGTCAGAAAATATAAAAGTATTTCGTGGAAAATCATTTTTGCCTGATTCAGTGGTTTTCATGCTATACCTTTCACGCTGGATTTCCAAGCCGAGATACGAAATCAGTATCCAGTTAATGGTTTATGACTCGTGGTGGTTCGAAGTATTCATTCTTTAAATCTTCAGTTGCTGGATATCATTTCGGTCATTCTAAGAGCTCTGTTCACGTTTCATGTAATCGATTTAATGACAGTCTCTTAAGGCACTAGTCTGCTAATCAAGTCATTTTAGTGCTTATATTAAATCGTGTCTCGTGTCTCCCAACCAACTGGTCGACAGTTGGTCTTCATCAATCTCGCAGGGTCTACCCCCCTTAGCCGCGGGAGACAGGCTTAAACGGAGGGATCGGGGATCAAAGTGACAGCCCCCGGTCTGAGCGTTGTCGTGTCAATCTGCGCGACAACAGACCCAATGGACAAATGTGAACTCGGATGAGAAATATGATGGGTGGGGTTATAATGAGCAAAGGGGAGTGATATATATGGTGCCGGGAAGTGGGACCACACAACCAAAATCGGGGTTTCCCATGTAGTGCCACTTCTAAAGCTAGTAGCTGATAAAAGAGATCCCACGGGACCAAGATACAAGGCTAGCCATCAAATTGGATAGAGGAGAAAAGAGTACAAACCAAACCCACTCTTTCCACTGAATCCCCCCACAAATCCATGCCCAAAAGTGTCCATGATAAGTAAACAAAAATACCCAACTACACAATGAAAAGCCATACCTTCGGAGTTGGAAGGCCCACCTTCAAACATACAATCATAATAGATAGACCAGGGACCTTTCCACTGAAATCCATGCCCAAAAGTATCCATGATAAGTAAACAAAAATACCCAACTACAAAAAGAAAAGGCATACCTTCGGAGTTGAAAGGCCCACCTTCAAACATGCAATCATAATAGATAGACAAGGGACCACATGGTTGGCTCAATTGGCAGCGAGTTATCAGAACCGAATCGGTGATCGAACCGAAAAACCTTGTAGACCGGGAACCGGCCAGAACTGAACCAGGACTGGTGAAAAACCGGAAAAAAGAAATGGTTTACGAAAAACACATAAAATATTCATATTTTAAAGAAAAACATATATATTCATGTGCATCTGTATGAATCCAAACCATTTATATACAAATATGCAAAAGCTCTCATTTACATAGCATGTAAGGGTGCACATAACCAAAATAGCATCGAGTGCAATCCATCTCTGAACTGAAAATACATCAACAAAAAGGCTTTAGATGGCCTCTAGCATCCAAAAAAAATCATGCTACAACAAATTCCTACATATCATCAAAATTGTTGCCTATATTGGGGTCTTCGCCATCAATATAACCATTTAGGCATTAAAACAAGAGAGAGAAAACGTAGCATGTCATGTCAAGATTTTGTTTGAGTGATGGGTACATTTTTAGTAGAGTCATGGTAGAGGAGTTTGACAACCAATGCCATTATCATCAAAGTACATAGAGGGCTTGGTGCTCTTTATTAAATACTAGCTCCATACCCTTGTACATGACAAAATTCAATGGAAATGTTGCAATCCCCCCAATCCTGAAATCCTGAAAAACTGTTAAGTCTAATGGATTTTGAGTGAAATCTAAAATTCTACTTTCTTTATATGAAATCCAATGAGGTTGGAACCACTCTCAAACATCCTGAGTCATTTCATGGTAATGTTAAAAATTTAAGTAAAAGGATGAAAATGAAAATTTAAGGAAAATGTCACTTTTACTTTAAGAATTTAACATTACCATGAATTGCATAGCAATACTAGGGCCATAGGCTTGATTATTAGACTGACAGCCATAAGCTTGAATATTAGGCTAGCGTAGGGGAGAGTAAGAAGTGTGCAAACTAACTAAAAAAAAAACTGTTAAAAAAAAAGGTCAATTTTTTTTGCACAAAACTAGTTCTAAACCGGCCAGTTTACTGAAATTGGCCTGTTTGGAACGGTATTGGGCCAAAAACGGACAGACTAGCCGGTTTCGGTCTGGTTCTTATAACACTTCAACAACAACATCACAAACTCCAACACCATAAGAGAAGCAAAACAAGAGGCCAAGGGAAGATGTTTCCCCTACAGTCACAGAAATCTAGGAGAAAGAGTTTCTAATTTACAAGAAGAGACAAAGGACCAATCCAACAAAAGAAGCCTTTCAAGAGGAAAATGTACAGTCTACTATTATTTTGACATGCCCTCATACTTCTAGCAGGAATGAAGATATTTTTGTAGGATTTCCATCCTCTTCAGCCTCCCAAGAGCCACTGGATACCTCTCAGTCAGGGGAATTGGTTCATGACCAAACTGAACCAAATATATTTGCAAAGTATAGAGAAATTAAAAAGAAGAATGAGATGCTAAAAGCTACAAATTATACACAGCTTTGGAAGCAAACAACATCCTCACGGCATAGGCAACTCTCCGCCTTTGACACAGAGAAAGGAAAAATGCAAATAGTCTTCCTCTAGGCTAAAGTTCCTTTCCCTAAAACTCCAGAAGATTACAAGAAATCCATCTTTTCCTTCAATATTGACCACATTCATCCAATTGATCAAATAGACTTGCATAAACAAACAGGGGAGATGTTGTATTCGACCTTGACAACTTCAGCAATGGCAACTTCTAGGCTACAAGCTTCTGTCAACAACATTCAATCACAACTCAAATTAGAAAAGATCTCTCCTCTAGCTAAAGACACAAAAATCAAGTCTTTAGAAGATCTAGTGATTAAACTAAGATATGATCCCAACAATGTGAAAGCTGCAGAAGAAATCATTAGAAGGAAGAATGATGACATTGCAGCACTCAAGAAGCAGCTCAAGCTATCCACAGAAAACCCCCGGACAAAAGAAGTTGGATAGCTAGAGAAAGAAAAGGAAGATATGTTCAAAATTATTATTGAGCAGAGTGAACAGATCAAAGAAATGGAGACCGAGATAGAGAAATTGCTAAAGGAAAGAGAACAATCAACACAGTTGGCAGCCATTCCACTCACAGCAGTTCCTATTGCATCTAAATCAACAGCAAGAGCATCCACTTTTGCAACCATCACAGTTGAAGCACACTCTACAGACTCTTCAGGAGACCTAGTCAAAGCTATGGACGACCTTACTATCAGAGGACAGGAAATTGAGAAGTTGAAGGCTCAACTAAATAATCTCCAAGGGCAGAAGTTGAAAATTGATAATGTGTACATAGCAGAACTTCAAAAGACTCATAGGTTAACCCAGAGAATTGAACAAATGGAAAATGAGTCTGCCATGGCACAAACACTTGCACAGGCAAAGGAAAACATTTGGATAGAAATAAATGAGGCCATGACTGAAATATGGCCCTCTATTGAGATTATTTTTGAGCAAGAGGAATTAGTACAGAGATCTAAAGGAGTCATTGAAGAGGTGAAAAAAGATTTAGGACAGAAGCCAGGTGAAGCGACTGCTTTAATCAAAATTTTGAATTCGAAGACCAAAGAAGAATTGGAGGAGTTTGAGATTGCAGACAGAACAGAGACAACTTTGGAGGTGAGGAGGGTCCTTACAAAAAGGAACTTGATGCTACAGTTGGAGAACAAGTGCCACAACTTAGAGTTCAGTATTCAAAAGTTTTACAGGAAATTCAATGTACTAAATCAGAAGGGGTTGCTAGGTTTGATAGGAATTGGAGATAAGTTGATCAAGATAGAAGATTATCACAATAAGTTATATACCATAACCAGGGATAAGTCAAATTTTTCCACCATCAAAGGAAGCATCACAGGAAAAGCCTTCATGGAAGCTTTGGATTTCGACCTACTTATTAAACATGACATAAAGCATTTATTCATTGTCAAACCTACTTTCCAAAAGTACACCGAGATGGATGAAACCTACAGGAAGCTAGTTAAATTCTCCACTCCAGATGAAGACAGATGGGACAAATTGTGCCAATCACTTGGGTAAAACAATTTTTCACCTTCAACAACAAAGCAACACTTTTTCAGGCCGAGTCATTGACAGCAATCCTCGAAGATAGTGCCAGAGGACTACAGTAGTTTTAGTTGCATACATTTCTGTATTATTCTTGTACATTGTTTTTAAAATATTTTGTAAAGAATCTTGATATTCCAAATCAAGATATTTTGTTAAGTTTTGTATAAATACTTCATAATACGAAGTACAAATGTTGGGACTTGTATTAAGAAAGCATACTTTGATATAAAGTTGTTCACTAAGCTAAAAGTGATCATTTCATTAATACAGAAGATCATTTCGAGATTCATGTGTCAAGTGAATTGGTGATGTTTTTTCTCTTGTAAACTTGTTATATCTTTGTTTTTATATGTCTTTCTTATCTATATAGTTTAAAAGAAGATGAAGGGTTGAACTTGTTTAATTACACTGTCCTGACTTATGAGCAATATAAATGTTTTCAAACTGAGATTAAATATAGAATTCATGTTAAAATGCTCTATGTTTAATTGAATCTGAATCTTTTCCTCCCTTTCACTCCATAAAGCTTCAAAGATCCAATAGCCTACCTACCTTGCCTTGTTTCAATATGTTCTAATATTTCTGTATCTGATCACCCTAAGA
The DNA here is from genome assembly GCA_000404065.3 of Pinus taeda. Lineage (NCBI taxonomy): Eukaryota > Viridiplantae > Streptophyta > Pinopsida > Pinales > Pinaceae > Pinus > Pinus taeda. Next base: position 58,565 of record APFE030587559.1, on the reverse strand, counting down.
CTTTTTGACTCCATTGGCCAATGGCCTTTCCTTGCAGTTTCAACCAAACATTTCAAAAACCAAACTCTGAACCCAATAACTAGCCTAAAATCCCAAAGAAACAAATCTAAATCCAATAGAGAGATCCCTCTCTAAGTTTGGAAGGGCTAGCTTCTAAGTTTAAAAGCAGTTCGGTGGTTACCCTCTGGGTTTCTTTCACAGCCTTAAAAAATTACGGAGTGATAACAAAAGCTTAAGATTAAAACTTACTCAGCAAAGTAAATTACTGTACTTTTTCTAAATTTTATTAGCTCAATAAGCCAACATATTAATATGTGTTTTTTCCTAAGTTAAACTTAGGCTAAGTTACATTAGCAACTTGCTCAACCTAGAGAAAGTGTTCTAAGGAGATGTGAGCGACTTATGCACACCTAGACACAAGGCCTATACAAAAGTACCTGCTTGAGCTACAAAATCAACATCTTCTCGAGTTGAAGCTAGACTATAGATAAACAGTCACCAACATATCGTAAATTGGGTGTAGCTCAAGTGCATAAAGGGAAAAGTCGTTTCCTCCCCCGCCTAGGTTCAAATCCCACTTTGTGATATGTTCACGTTTCATAAGCTGATTACAGTCAACATGTTGACCTGACCTTGGGTCCTAAAGAATCTTGTCTACCCTGGGTACCGTTCTCGAAATGTGGGGAAGTGGTCGATGGGTTTCCCTAGAAATTCATTCTGTGAAGGGAAAAAACAAGAAAGAAAGGCACCAACATAGTCTAAAACTACCACAAAACATTTCATTTTAATACTTGGTCAAAGTCAACAAATAAAAGGCACAACACATTGACAAATAAGCTTGCTAAACTCACCACAATATTCATCTCATGAAATTAAATGATAATGAGGCATATCAGAATCACTTACTTGAGGTAAAATGCACTCAATCCTTGTCGGGGTCTTCACTACCATCTGATGTAATCTTTGGCCTGATAACAAAGAGCCCACAACAAAACAATTCATTCTCCATAATATCAATATCAAAAACAGAAATGTCAACATCATAAGAAGATCCATACAGTCTCTTTATGAGAAATGGCAATCAAAACTATAATTTTTTTTGTAAAATCACTAGATCCTAGTCATAGGACTTAAAGTTCTTACTCATTAAGCACTATATTTATCATAGATATAATTCCTATTTTCATAAAGAAGTGGATTAAGATATTGTTCAATTTTCTTGGCAAACAAATGAGAGAACAGAACCTACACCTTAAAGCAAATTCATGGATTTACATGAATTCATATGATCCTCTAATAAAAACTATTCGCACTAGACTTTTCATTTCTAATTATCTTCTCAAAGTTGGAATTAAAATGGAAATGTCCAAAAGGCACAGATAACTGAAACCATTTCCAATTATTCCTGTAAAACGAACATTGTTGAACAATCCTAATGTTGGTGATTTCAAATAACATGCTAAACAAATGTATGTGCTAGATTAATGAAGCAATATTTGTAAGCAAATTAAAGAAGAGATTGAAGCCCTCTCTACGAATTCAAAGATATCATTGATTTGAGGCTTCTGCGAACAATATTTTGTGTAGTGTTATCTTCTGGAGTCATCGCATTCATGCTTGTTGGAAGCGACGTTTCGAACCAACCTTTGTGGTTCATCATCAGAATTAGATGTATGAGTGAAATAAGTCAAAACTCAATGAGGTTTAAATAAGGCTAGGGTTGGGATGAGAACGAATATTAGCCGACATGTTAGATGATGTAATTTCGATTTGTTATAATTTGTTTATTTTAATTTTATTAATAAATTAATAATTATTTTAGTTATTGGCTTTTAATTCATAATTTAATATCTAGTTTTCCTTTTTTTAGATTTAAAATTAGGATTAGAATTATAAATATTAATTAGTGATTATGATACTTGTGGGGTTGGAAAGAGGACTCAGAGAGCTGCCACAAAAAGAAATTTCAGATCTTGGAAAAACGCAATTACAGAGTTACAACAGCATCAATCAGGGTTTTGAAGCAAGGAAGCAGGTGGGTGTGGGGGCAAGAAGGCCTGCAGGTGGAGGCCTCGGGGCCTAGACAAGGACATGGGTGTGTACGGGAGGCAGACGGCTGGATGCAGCTCAGAAAAGGACATCAGAGTAGGGCATGAGGTAGGAGATAGCTGGAAGAGGATGGTGGATGAGCCCAGCCCGAAACAGAGAAAAAAATCCATGTGCAGCTTAAGGAAATGGACATGGGAACCAAAACGGGGTTAACCAGCAAGGCTTGTAGCACTGCCGCTCTCAACCCACAGCACGCAAACTGTGGAAGCTCGAACAGAGGCGATATTTACGGCCAACAGTTACCAAGGTGCAGCCAGCAGTTACCAAGGAGCAGCCGACAAGAGGATGGTCAACCCGAACGACACTATTGATCTGGACCCCAAACCTGGTGACATCCTATCGGTTTGGAGTCTGGAGGTCACAAATCTAAACATAGAACGGTATATTCGTCCAGCAGGAAGATATGGGAAGGAAACTCGAGGTTCGTTGGAGGCCTGGGATCAGAAGGGAACCCTAGGGTGGCTGGAGGACACCCTAGGTCTGTCATTTATAAACAACCGGAAAGAATTCCCTTTCATCCAAGAGAGGCAGACTTAGGAAGAATCGGCAGCAGCGGCATCAAAAAATCCGCAAGCAAGTCAAGCAAACCCCCATCCTCTTAGCCTATTCTTTTCTGGAGGGTTAGAAGACGTCGTGATAAGTTGTGGTCTGGGAAGCATTGAAGGAAATAACTCAGGCTTGAAGCCGAAAGCGGCTCAAGGAAGAAATGCACAGTCGCGTTGGAGCCTAGATCAGCTGCGAAACCCCAAAATCCTACCAGCTGCAGACTAGCAAAGCAAAAAATTCCAAGCCCAAGGTCTGGTTTTGCGGGGATTCTAAATCTAGCAGATGGGGTTGAGGAAGAGGGGAGGACAGTGGAAGGGGGTCTCAAGCAAGGGGAGGAAGCAACACTCAGAGGGGCAGAGGAAAAAAGTGAAGATGGACAAGTAGAAGGTAGACCAAAAGAAGGAAGAGGGCTCACCCAGGAAGAAAGGAGAACAAGAATGCTCCAAGTAGACACTGTAGATGTGGAAGCGACCGCTCAGGGCAGGAAGGAAGGGACACGGCAGAGGCAGGCGGAGGAGAAGAGGAAAAAGCCCAAGCTAATTAAGAGAAAAGAATCGGTTGCAAACCTGATCCTGGGAATGAATGTGTCAATAGACGAAGCCATGGAAGTCGCGGATCTGACGCTGGTTGGAAGGGCAAGAGGGAAAAAGCACTGATCAAATTTCATTCAGGAGTGGGCTTCCCATCACTAGAAGGAAGCCCTGGACTCAGCCTTTCAAGTCTCGACACTCGCAAAGGGATGGTTTATGGTTAAATTTGCAAAAAAGGAAGCGGCAGACTGGGTATTGGGAAAAAAATGGGCATTTGGGAGGAACTTGATCCTATTCAAACGATGGAACCCTCTGTCTGACGCTCAGAGGGAAAGAGTCAATGAGTCACTAGTTTGGGTCTGCTTGTCAGGGCTCCCGTCGTTCCTTTGGGTTGAATCAGTCTTCAGGTCTATCGGGAACCACCTAGGGAAGTACATGGAAACGAACATGTCCTTTTTACAAACCAGAGATCTGAGGATGGCTCGCATCTTGGTAAGCCTCACCCCTCGGGCAGGATTGGCAAAAGAAATCCAGCTACAATACAAAGAGTTTAAATACCTACAACAACTCGACTATGAACACCTGCCATTTCGATGCCACAGGTGTCACATTTATGGACACTTGGCAAAAGAATGTCCAATGGCTCTCAGACACAGAGGAAAGAAAAAGAAGGCCAAGACAGGGGGATCAGCAGTGGAAATGCAAAGAACCAGCCCACTGGAAGGAAACATGGGGGAAGACCCGATGAACACGGACAGACCCCGGAAGGACCCAGACGGGAAAACAGAAGAGCAGCAGAAGGCCAGCCAGGAGCACCAGCCTCCCATCCAACTCAAAGGGAATGCAACGATCCAAGACTCTTATGCAGACATCGAAGAAAGCCACTCAATCGACAAAGAGGGTATGGGTATAGCCTTAAACCCACCTTCTGTTTCTCCTGTAAATTCTTTAAATATAGTTGAATCGGTGCTTGGTCCCTCCAAGCAACAGAACATTGTTGCTCCTATTCTACACTCAGAAAATAATCACCTCCATTCCCAACATAGATCTAAATCGTGAATATGCCTTAACCAATGTTGCCATTCAGAGAGAAGAAACCCACACTGCATCCAATCCTTATAACCTTAGGCCTCAAGAGAGAAAACCTCCCCCATGGGGAGTGTTGGAGGTAGTGGGAGGAATCGACATGCAATCCTCCTAGCCAGGAGATAGGAAGACAAGAGGGAGAAAAACAAACCTATCCAAGGCTCAACTAAGAGCCAAGCTAGACATTGCAGATGGCAAGCAAATGTCCATATATGGGGCGCTTAGAGCAGTAAAACCCCCTCTGGAGGTCAATCAATGATCATTCTCTCCTGGAATTGCAGAGGTTTAGCCAGCAACCCTAAAAAGCTGGCCTTAAAAGAAGTAATCCGGACCTACAATCTGGATATACTCTTTCTTCAAGGAACCCTGCAAGCAGGCGAAGAAGTCTCAAAATCGTTGTCAAAAATCCTGCCAAGCTAGATCATCCAAGTCTTGGACGCCAAAGGTCATTCTGGGGGCCTAGCCATGGCATTTAAGCAAGAAAAATTTAAAGCCCTAGACTCCCGAGAGATGGACCAGGTAATGGGGATGGAAGTCTACTACCAAGAACTCTACACCACTCTGTTGATAGTAAACATTTATGGGCCCTGCCAGGGAAGAGTCTTCTGGAAGACCCTCCTCTGCAAATCCTTAATGAACAACCCTAGCTTGGTTGTCGGGGGAGACTTAAACTTCTCCATAGGCTCCTCCGAAACCTGGGGCCCCTCGACCAGAGAAGATCAACTATCAGACTTTTTCACCAATCTATTCAAAGACAACAAATTGTTGGACATTAACTTGTTGAAGGTAACACCTACCGGGAGAAATAGGAGAATAGGGGATGGCCGTGTTGCAAAAAAACTAGACTGTTTCCTCCTTCGGGAGGAAGCAACAGCAAAGATCCCAGCCTTTCGTCAGTGGGTGGGTGAAGGGGGGAACTCGGACCATATGCCATTGTTGCTAGAATTATCCAAGCCCCTCAAAAAACTGGCAGCCCCCTTCAAATTCAATCCTGCCTGGCTTCAAGAGGATTCCTTCAACTCCCTCTTTAAGGCCACTTGAAGACCTGCAAGGACCAGAGACTCCGAAGACAAAGCCTTCCTCTTCATGGAGAAGCTGAAGCACCTTAAAAAAGCCACAGTGAACTGGGCCAAGGAAAAGAAACTGAAAGAAGATGAAGACCTCATCCAAATAGGAAGGAATCTCCAATGGCATGAAAGCCCTGAAGCCGATTTTTATGAAACTCATGAGAAAAGGGAAAAAATCATGCAGCAGGAAGCCCAAAGGGATAAAATTCTCTTAGAAAGAGAAGAACAATGGCGAATGAAAAGCATAGCCATTTGGCTAAAGGCAGGGGATGAAAACACCAAATTCTTCCAAAATTATGCCAAAGGAAGAACACAAACACCATCTGGGACCTAAAAGAAGAAGGAGGCAGAGAGGCTCGATCTTTCGAGGATCTATCCCAGATGGGCACAAGACACTTTCAAAACCTATTCTCAGACCAAGGCGGAATTTCCTTGGCAGAAGTAATCCAAATAGCCCAGACTTTTCCTCGTTATGTGGAAGAAGAGGATTCGCTGGAACTAATGGGAGAAGTCACTGGGGGGGTGGAAGGAATCATAAAAGCAATGCCAAAAGATAAAAGCCCTGGCCCAGACGGTTGGACAATGGAGCTGTTCCAACATTTCTTTGAGCAATTAGGGCAAGATCTTACCGAAGTTGTTGAAGAATCTAGAAGAAAAGGGGTAATCTATCCACCCTTCAACTCAACCATCATAGCCCTCATACCGAAAAAAGAAGACCCTTCCTCTTTCGAGGACTTCCGACCGATCTCCCTCTGCAACTGTATCTATAAAATCATAGCAAACGTGACAGCCCTCCAGGTTAAACCAATTTTATCCAAGCACATGTCAAGAGAACAGTTCGGCTTTCTGAACAGGAGGCAGATCCATGAAGCTATTGGAGTAGCCCAAGAAACCATTCACAGTATCATTCAAAAAAAAATCAAAGGAGTAGTAGTGAAAATAGACCTATCTAAAGCATTTGACAGGGTCAGTTGGATGTACATTCGAATGCTCCTCACACATCTGGGGTTTCATATTGACTTCATAAACTGGGTAATGGGATGCTTAACTAGTGTAAGCTTTGCAGTCCTCATCAACGGAGCAGCCTCCTCATTTTTTCAAAGTCAGAGAGGACTACGACAAGGATGCCCCCTCTCTCCCCTCCTCTTCCTTTTGGCAGCAAAAGGCCTCAATCAATTGCTCCCTGATGCCCGAAGGAAAGGAAATATCCAAGGGCTGGAAGTGGCAGTCAATCTAAAAATAACCCACCTCCTGTTCATGGATGACATCCTACTATTCTCTAATGGAAGAAGGTCCGAAACTCAAGAATTAAAAAGGATACTAAATCTCTTCTTAAAGGCAACAGGCTTACAAGTTAACAAAGATAAATCACAGCTATTGCTGGAAGGATTCAACAGGCAAGAAGTAACCCAAATCAAAGAGGACTTGCCCTTCGAGGACAGGAGGCTCCAAGACTGCTTCAAATACCTTGGGTTCTTCCTAAAGCCTTGCTCATACAGGAAGTAGGATTGGCACTAGCTAATAGCAAAAATTGAATCAAGAATCACCCATTGGAGTTTCAAATGGCTATCTAGAGCTCGCAGACTGACCCTTATCAAATCAGTCCTCCTGGCTATACCGGTCTACTGGGCTGTATTAACCTGGGTCCTGAAAGGGATTCTAAAGAAAATCAGAAGAGTCTGTAGCAAATTCTTGTGGGCGGGATCAAAGGAAGACTCAGTACTCCCATGGGTGGCCTGGGAAAAGGTGGCAAGGCCAAAGGATTGGGGAGGATGGGGAATAAAAGATTTAACAGCCTTCAGACCATCACTGGCAGCAAAGTTGGGATGGAGGCTTATCAAAACTGAGAACCTCTGGACTATGGTGGTGAAACGAAAATATATTGATCCAATGCCGTTGGAAGATTGGATTAGAAGCCCAACCAAAAAGAAAGGCATTGCCTCAGTGGTGTGGAAAGCAACATTAGATGGCTTTAAGATCATTGAACAAGGCCTATCCTGGCAGGTAGGGAATGGAGAACATGTCCGAATAGGGAAGGATCCTTGTGTGGGATGCAACGAAGATTCCATCCTATCCCCGGGTCTCATCAACCATCTCAATACAAGAGGCATTAATAATCTTAGTCAGATTGAGAACCATGGCCACTCCTCCATCTGGGGCTAAGCATGGCTTACAGGATCGGACCTAAATCTCAACCCTCAATGGAGAGGGGAATGGATCACCTTCACCTCAGAGCTATCTCGATCAAATGTCCGACTAAGAGATAGACCAGATCAGTTAGTTTGGGCCCATGTAGACTCAGGCAAATACTCCCCAAAACAAGGTTACAAGTATCTCATGACGAAGAAAGGCTGGGGAAATCAGGACTGGTGGGTAACCTCAATCTGGGAAATGCAATGCCCGGCAAAAGCCCGAATGTTCTTCTGGTGCATCCTAAAGGATAAGGTGCCAACCTGGGACATCCTATAGAAAAGATATAAGTCACGTCCAAGGAGATGCGCCCTTTGCAAAATTGCCTCTGAGTCAATTTTTCACCTCTTTATTGATTGTTCCTTCTCCAAAGCAGTCTGGCAAGCTATCGGGGAACTTATCCACAAAAGAGTCTCATGGAATGGGCAGACGATAGCTGAACCCTCGAAATCTTGGTGGATCCAACATCCTGAAGAAAATCTGAGGAACCTTCCCCTAATCATCTCCTGGGGGTTATGGCTCGCAAGGAATAAAAGTATCTTTCAAGATCAAATTCCCTTGGTGGAGAGCACAGTTGTCAGAAGTGCATCTATCTTCACAAGCATTCCTGAGCCCATTCATGAGGATTTACCCCGCTCGGTCAAAGAAGAGCGTATTAAGGAAGGGGTTCCATGGGCATATTTCGATGAGGCCTCCAGCCAAAACAACAAATGCGATGTTGGGCTCATCATCCACCTACAACCCCATAGATGCCTCAAAGCCTCAGTGGGTATAGGGATTGGATCTAATAAGTTAATAACTTCGCCGAGCTGACAGCCTTAAAACTCCTTTGCTGGCTCATCCATCTGGGCATATCCACGATTCAAATCTTCGGGGACTCTCAGAATATAGTCAAATGGTTCAATGGAACAAGCAGATGTTAGAATTACATACTATCTCCATTATTAGAAGAAACCTTGCATTTAAAATCTCATTTTAACCCCATTTCTCTATGTCATATATACAGGGAACGCAATGACTTTGCAGACCAGCTTTCTAAAGCGGGTCTGCAACAAAATATGGGCAGTTGGCGGATAGAGGACACAGAGATGGACAAGATCCGTGTGTCGGATCGTCCACCATATACTCAAATTCAATGTCTCTAAGTCCACAGCTTGGGCTCAGGCACTCTCCTTCCTTTTCAGTCTTTTCTTTTTTCTTCAGTTCAAAACAGCAGCTTCTTGCACTATTTAAACTCCTTAACAATTTAAAAACTCTCAAACAATTTCCAGCTGACTCATTCCTGTTTGTGTTGTTTTCCCTTCTGAGGAGACCCGGGAATGATTCAGCCACATCAATTTAGTTTTATTGCTGAAAACAGAGACCAATGATGTGGTTCTGATGCTCAGGAAACTGATCAACCAGGGCTGTTCTCCTCTATGAGGAGGCCTTGGTTTCAAAATTGATCAATGAATCAGAATCAGATAATCGAGATGGCAAAAGGGTGCATCCCTCAAGCAACATCTCAGAAACTCTATGATTAAAAATCATACAGTCATTTGAATGCCTAACAGCATATACAATGTAACTTTTTGTCTTTGTAATGAAAAGTTCGATTTTTTTCTCAGGAAAAAAAAAAAAAAAAATAGAGTGATTATCAACTAACTAATAATTATCTGTATAATTAGTTAAGTTTTATTAATTATATGTTTGAAATGAATATTAATGATATGATATGATATGATATGATATGATTGAAATGAATATTAATTATATGATAAACATATGAATTATATATGATATATATGAATTATCTTAATTTTAAGTTATGATTGAATGAATAGTCTATTCCAATAAACATGAATGCGATGACTCCGGAAGATAACACTACACAGAATGAGGAAATGATGCAGGGTGAATGACACGGTTCTATTATTATTTTCTATAATTTCAAGTCTCATTGACCTTTCTTGGTCAATAGTTGATATCACTGATCAGGATAACTTCTTTCCCTATTTATTTCATTCTTCTTGAAATTGTTATATAAAAATAGAAGTAGTCAGGAAATTACAAGGATTAAAATCTGCACTAGATTGCCACACCTACAATCCTCCTCAACCTATCAATCTAAGGTCATAAGTTTATGGCATCTGCTTGACACTCACAAATCTCTTCAACGTAGAGATCATAAGAGTACGAGGGGATCAAATGGAACCAAACAACCAACCCAAAAGCCTGCAAAGGTAAAGGAGAAAACAGCACTAAACAAGCATTATAGAGTTGTCCAAAAGAAGCACTAGAGAGAGAAAACAAAGCCATAGAACAAGACAACAACAAACAATAGTGCCCATAGACATAATCACTCATAAAAGAATGATGCCTGTTACCCCTCATTCTAACAGGGGTACATATAGATTATTGCAGCATTTATCACACCATTGTTGTTGGATTTTGCAGCCATGATTGGTCTTCATAATTCATATTTAGCCCTCCAAATATACATGAAATGATAAATGCACATGTGGATTCCAAATCAGCTTCAAGAAAGGAAATTTCAATTTTGAAATTTAATTTTTATCTCTCCACAAATGTCAAGTCAGCCCTCCAAAAGATCAAGTTGGCCTAACCCTACAAACACACCACTTCGGGTTCATCCTATCACTATATATACCCATTAGACTTCATCACTTGGTATCCAATTCAGATCACTTCTGTTTGTATGTGGGACTCCTCTGAGGCAACAGACCGAGACTTTCTAAGGTAGACTGAATCTCTTCTGTGGCAGATCGAATTCTCTTCTTGACAAACTGAGTTTTGGGCAGATCTAAGAAGTGCAGACTGAGTTCTGAACAGATCTAAGGAGAAGGACAGACCGAGTTCTGGGAAGACCTAAGGAGAAGAACAGACCGAATTCTGTGCAGACCTAAGGAGATGGACAGACCGAGTTCTGGGCATACCTAAATATCTGAGGAAGGCCAAATTTTCTGAGGCTATCATAGCAGGACGAGTTTATAACTATTTGACCAGGATTGACCTGGATTCATTTATTATCATATTGACCTTATTCTTGATTGAAAGATCAGATTGTATCTCTTGTTGAAGTGAATAATTTCTCTAAGGAAAAGGTTGCTAGGTTTTCCCAAGATAAACTATTTGTGTCTCTTGTTTGGTTGTCTCTTCATGATCCTACCACCATAATTGTTTCTATTTTTTTATGTCTTATGCGTAATTTGCTTAATGATGAATATGAATGTGAAAAGGATTAAATCATTAAAAGTAATTATCAACTAAGAAGGCCTTGAAAAAATCAACATGGAATCAAAGTTATGGTGAAAGAGCAGCCTTGAGGCTTGAAGAAGAAGTCGTTTTGATTCAAGTTACCCTTCAGGGCTTGCTCTGTCACTAGCCCTAGAAGTTCTGGTACAAAAGCACAAGTAATATTCCAAAAGAAGGCCTGTTGTTGCTGCCTAGCACACACACCTAAGTTAGTATGAGAAAAGCCCTTAACCCCACAAGGTGTGGTCTTGGTGGCAAAACTAAGAGATGGGGCTGTCACCTATTCCCAACTCTCTCCATTAAAGCTCTCTCCTAGGTAAGCTAAGCGGGGTGGTCCCTAATGAAAAGTTATATGATATGAGTTTCTAGGAGATACTAAGGTCAATTGGATTACTTCAAGATTATGAGCAAGTTCAACAAGTATAAGCAATACAAGATCTGAAATGAAAGATATTCTGAATAATCATCAACACACAATTCGAAGATAAGCATGTGAAACCAATGCCTTAATAATTGCCTCAAAATAATAAACACTTGCTCAAAAGAAATAAACAAGTAACCCTACAAAAAAAGTCCATGTTAGATTAAGAAATATTAACTTGCAAGATATAAATTGCAAAAGAGATGCTTTAAGCCAAAATATAATCATTCATGATTCAAAAGCATGTAAGTCAGCAATGTGAATAACTTGCAATATGAAATGAAATAAACCAAAGCTTCACGTGCAAAAGAAAGATATTGTACTTGCCCAAAGGAAATATTTCAACAATAAATTCAATAGATAAACAAGTGCATAATAAACTTGCAAGTAAGAAGACTTCAGAAATAAAATGAGTTAAGATGAGATGCACCTAACTAAAGTGAAATGCAATTCTCTTGGTAAATTTTCGATAAATGTCTATTCCAAGTGAGAGATTATCCCTTCAAAATCTTACCAAAGAGTAAGGGTTGGGGTGACTGTAAGGAAGAGGGGTTGAGGATGCACTTGTCGTTGTTAACGATACCCTTTAATCCTTACAAGCCATGTGTGCCTTCGTTCCTACAAGGGGACAATGCCACCTTCATAACTGCAGGGTCACACACCTTTACCTTGCTCCGTACTAGATAGAAGAATTCTTAAACAAAATCTTCGTCCTATGAGTTATATTGAACCAAACTTATGTTTGGAGGTCAATTTTAAAGATGCAAACTCTAAAACTAGAATGCCTAAAAACTTGTATATTATTAGTGCTTGCAAAGGAAAATACCTCAAAATATATGGATAAATTGCTCACAATGACTTGAAATATTGCTCTCAAAATTTGTCACGCTAGGAGGTAACTCCTCAAATGAATTGGGTTTTTGCATTAAGGCTAATCATAGATATATACATGGAGGGAGAGACTCTTGGGCTTCATCTCCCAGTGTCACTTCATATTCCAATTCTCCATATTTTCTATTTACACTATTTTACATGGATTCACCTAATCCCAATGATTAGGTGTCAATATTCCCCCCTTAATATAAAGGGATGTTGGTGAGTCCAAGCATCGTTCTGAATCTTTTGAACTTTTCTCTTCCAAGCGCTTTGGTGAAGATCTCTGCAATCTACTCATTTGTGGAACAATGGCGTAGATGGATTGTCTTGACCTCAACATGATGTCGAATCAGATGCCATTTTGTATCAATGTGCTTCGTTCGATCATGGAACTTTGGGTTCTTGGCCAACTTTATTGCAGAAGTGTTGTCAATCATGAGAGGAGTTGAATGCACATGTTTCTCTTGCAAATCTTCCATAACTTTCCTGAGCCATACAATTTCCTTTGTTGCTTCAGCTGCTGCCACATATTCTGCTTTAGTTGTGGAATGTGTTGGAATTGATTATTTGTGTGACCTCTAGGAGACAGCTCATGATCCAAGACTCATAGCATAACATGAAGTAGATACCCCGGTTTCTTTATCTCCATCGAAGTTTGAATCAAAGTATCCAATCAAGCTGAAGCCGCCACCTGTGTATACTTAAGTCCAAAGCCTTGAGTTCCCTACTTTAGAACTCTTTTTGCAGTGGACCAATGTCCCTCACAAGGCTTTTCCATAAACTGGGAGAGGATTCCAACAGCGAATGAAATGTCTAGTCTGGTAATAGTTGTTGAAATTTCTAAGTCTAACCCGTTAGAAATTCTTCCTACACTATCTAGTTTATTTCACCTACTTGTTTAATTACTTAACAAGTTATTTAACCATATAAATATTGAAATAAACACAAATGCAGTCTCAACCATCTATAGATCATCAACTGAAAGAAATAAACAAACACACAAGGGACACCATTATTTTTGGACAATCGTCCCCGAAAAAACCCAACATGGGAAAACTCGTGCAGCAGTTCTCAGGGTTTTATTATTAAGCATCTTTCCTTGAGTACAACCAGGTGCCAAATTGGCTCACCCAACAGAAAAATCAATTTGGCAATAATACCTCTCTTCGGAAGCAGATATTCGGTAAGTGTGCTCCACGAAATCTCTCCAATGCCTCTCTGAGGCTCTGCGTCAGCCCTCTTGGCCTCTGCATCAACCCTCCTGGCCTCTGCGTTAGCCCAGAACCCTCTGCGTCAGCGTACAGATGCTCCGCACTGGCTCTTTGGCTCTCTGCGCAGTCACTCTGGCCCTCTACGCAGCCACTCTGGCCCTCTGCGTGGCTCCTACTGGCTCTGCATAGCCTTCTCTGCCTCTGCGCTAGTCCTTTGGCACTATCTTTGCCTCTCTACTATGCACTCGCTGCCCATTGCTGCAACTCCGATCACTGGTTCGATTTCTCTCAGCAAACCCTGCTCCAGAAAATCGAACTGATTGATCAACTTGGCGTATCTCCAACTGACCCTCAAGCCTCCTCTTATACTTTTTCTAGTTAAGTCTTTAACGGCTAAGATTCGATTTGGATTGATCCATGTCATTTAAAACATTCTCACCCAGTTTTATATTAATACCCATCAATATTTTAATTTTCCTAAGTTTAGACTTAGGAATTCCATTAAAAATATTAATTATTTTAATATCTCTCTAACATGGTGGAATTTCCCCAAACCATTTCTGGGTCTTGGAGATTTCATGTGCTTTAGCCTCTCCACCAATTTTCATGGCTATAGCACATCCGATGCTACCCTAAGTCAATAGTAGTCAGGTAGTTGAGACTTCCTACAAGTTGTCTATACTTTGTTGCATTCTCATCAAATTCTTTTCCTTCAATGGATGTGAGTTTTAAGTTCTGTTCCATTGGAGTAGTCAAAGGATTGCACTCAGCCATGCCAAATCTGTTCAACAGATCTCAAATGTCCTTCTTCTGAGAGAGGAATATAAACTTCGGATGTTGAGTTACTTCAATACCAAGATAATAGTGAACATAACCCATGTCAGTCGTTTCAAAACCTTTCATCAATTCCTTCTTTATGGATGCAATGTAGCTCTCATTGTTCCCTGTCATCAAAAGATCATCTACATACACCACAAGATATACAATTGTTTTGCCAACTTTCTTGACAGACAAAGTTGCATCATCAAGATCATAATGTTTGAAGTTGAGTTTCAGAAGATGCTCAGTTAACTTCTCATACCAGGCTCGTGGTGCTTGCTTGAGGCCATACAAGGATTTTACAAGCTTAAATACTTTGTGTTCTTGACCCTTCACAACAAATCCTTCTGGCTAGGACATAAAAACATTATCTTTCAGATCTCCATTCAGGAGAGCAGTTTTTACATCCATTTGATGGACTTTCCAATCGTTTGGAGCTGCCAAGGCAAAGAGTGTCTGGATGGTAGCCCATTTTGTTGTGGGGACAAAAGTCTCCTCATAGTCGACCCCTTCTTTCTCTGCAAAATGTTTTTCCACAAGCCTGGCTTTATGCTTGTCAAGTGAGCCATCAGCTTTATACTTGTTCTTGTAGACCCACTTGCAGCCTATTGGTTTGGTTCCCAGTGGAGGATCAACCAGCTTTCAATTGCCATTCTTTATCAAGGCATCATACTCTTTTTGCATCACTTCTTTCCATTCATCATGAGAAGCGGCTTCTTTGAAGGAAGTTGGTTCAAAATCTGAAGAAAAATTCAATTCACAATCATAAGAAACATCCATATCAACAAGTGAATCAGAATCATCTACATCACCTCCATTCTGTCTGGTTGAACTTCTTGTTCCTGTCTTTTCAACCTCATCAGGATGAACACTTTGAAGTGTCTTTGTCAGCAATTTTGGAGGACCTTTCTGAGATGGCCCACGATGCTCAATTGACTGAGTTGGGGCTAAATAAAGATTTAGTCTCCCAATTTTGTCAAGCACATCACTCAAAGTGTCATCTAGATCAGTGGCTGGAGCTTCATGTGGGAGGGGAGAGAGTGCTTCAGAAGAAGATTCCATAGATTGATCCAATATAGGAATACCCCCTTCAAGATGTGGAATCTCATTACCAAATTCTTGAAAAGACTTTGCATGTCTAAATCTATCCAAGCGATCAAGTTGTCGCTCAACAACATTGTCGGCCTTGGAAGATTCAAGAAAAATCACATCTTTAGATACTACAAGCTTCTTATTAACTTCATCATAGAGATTGTATGCTTTGGAGGTATTTGAATATCCCAAGAAGATACACTTACGACTCCTTGCACCAAGTTTGTTTCTTTGTTCCTTATGTATCAAAGCATAATAGGTGAACCGTGAAACCAAAGACCCTGAGATGCTTTACTGAAGGAATGTGGCCATACCACATTTCATAAGGAGTATTGTTTCTAATAGCATTAGATGGACACCTATTCTTTATGTACACAGCACATAGAACTGCATCAGCCTAAAACAACAATTTTACATTATTAAAAAACATCATGGAACATACCATATTTAAGATTGTTTTGTTCATTCTTTCAGCTACTCCATTCTATTGGGGATTATAAGGCATAGTTATTTGATGTTTGATCCCATGCTGGCACAGATAGTTTTCAAATTCATTTGAAGTGTACTTTTTCCATTATCAGTGAGAATAGAGCCAATATGAGATTGTGCATCATTTTCAATCCATGAATGAAAGTTCTTGAATGTTTGAAAAGCATCAGATTTGTTCTTCAATAAATAAACCCAACACATTCTGGTGTAGTCATCAATAAATGTCATCATATATTTATTTCCATTTGCAGAAGGAACGGGTATTGGGCCACATAAGTTTGAATGAATAAGTTCAAGTTTTCTATGTGCTCTGTAATGTGAATCATGAAAAAACTGTTTGATGTGCTTTCCTAAGATACAAGCATCACATTGCTTAAGTTTCCTACGAATTGCACGCAAACTAATAACATCACTTTTCTTCAGCATACGAAGGCTGTCATAATTAAATGTCCAAATTTAGCATGCCATAAAAGACTTGATGGAAATGTAGCTTCATCATAATGAGAATTGTATGAAAAGTTTTGTGCACAAGCAGAGGTACTTTACAGCTTCAAAAGTATATCTTCTTCTTTCCCCATCATGACAAGTGAGTGATCTAATGCTTTTCGGACCTCGACCTTGTCATCAAATATATGAATGGAGTGTCCTTGCTGGCGGATGTGGACCAAAGATAGCAAGTTTCTCCTTAACTCCAAGAGGTATAGAACATCATGTAGAAGAAAGTCTGGAAGACCAGGTAGTTTGAGCCTGAGGGTGCCAAGCCCCGATGGATTGAATTTTGACTTATCTACAAAATATACTGCTCCACCAACATTGTCAGTGAATTCTTCAAAAAAAATCTCTCCTAAAAGTCATGTGGCAAGTTGCCCCTGAATCAAGCAACCAATCATCTTTCCATGAAGCAAGTGAAGCATTGAACAAGTCTTTAGTTCCTACAATATTGCAATGTGCCACAACATAGTGAGTGGATTCGAGTGCTTTACCTTTCCCTTTGTCATTGGTTTTACCTTTGCCTTCATTTCTTTCCTACTCAACTTTGTCCCAAGGCAATTTACATGTGGACGCATCATGTCCATCTCTATTGCATCGTATGCAATGAAGATCAGACTTTTCTCCTTGGAACTGTCTGCCACCCCTGCCTCTAAAATTCTTTCTTCCTCTTCCTCTTCCTCTTTGGCCACCTCTTCCTCTATGTGGAAGACACACAGCTTCTTGAGAAGGCTGAGGAGTTGTCTTCTTCCCAAAAGCCTTCTCTCTCTAAGCAAACTTCTTCTCAAGGGAGTCAAAGGTAATCTCCTTGAGGTTTCCACTTGCTTGCAATGACTCGAGATAATTTGAATAGGTGGGATATAGTGCCTTGACATAAGCTATGAGAGGAATGTCTATTTCAACACCAGTGGTTTTTATATCATGCATAATGGATCTTACTCCTAATGCTAAAGCAAAAGAGTCATCATTTTTTAATTCAAGACTGAACAATTTAATCATCAATTAGACAACTTCAAGTTCAGAGTGTGAGTCATACAGTTCCTTCAACTTCTTTAACACTTCAAATTTTCAAAAGCATTTGAAAATGGTGAAATATGGCGACTCACCTTTTCATTTACAGATATTGCAATCAAGGCATAGGCCTTATTGTTCTTATTTTCCCAAATGGAAATCTCCTTATCTAAATTGAGCTTTGCAGGTTCATTATCTCCTTCTCCTACACACACTCCTTTCCACAACTCATTAAAAATGAGAGTGTGTTTTATGTTCCTTGACCATTTAGGATAGTTCTCTTTTCCAGATAGAAGTACTCCAACAATAGATATCAATGAATGCATTTTAAGGAATAAAAAATGTGTATTGTGTGAAAAATAAAAATGCACTCTTCTGGCAATACACTGTAAAAAAATTGCACTTTGGTGGCAAAAAATGCATTTCTGATGTACATATATGTGACAGAGGTTTTATTTGGGAAAGGGTTATAAGGGGGAGGCGGTATATGGGGGAGGCGTTATAATTGAGGAGTAATATAATCGGTAAGGATATATGTATGGTGGGAGGAGGATATACGTGTGGCCAATTCAATATACAGTTCGATATTGTGATATTTAAGTTGAACAGATCTCAATAGACATAGGACACAACACCACACAGTCAACGCAACTGGGACGACGTGGTATTTGGTGATGGCGATATGGTGGTATGGGGAGGAGGCGGTATGGGGAGGAGTCAAGCCAGGCATTAAATAGTTGTAATACAAGTAACAGCGTATGGTGGTATGGGAGGCGGTCTGGTGCCGCAACAAAGAGCCAAGCCAACCGGGAGTCGGGGTTACAGTCATGATAATCGGGAGTATGGAGGAGCGGAATTATATAACTGTGGAGAGTGGTATAACCGATATGGCGTTATGTAATGCGGAGTATGGAGGACCAATAGTTTGGTGGGTCGTATAATAGTTTTCGTATGGCAGTTTGGTGGGAGGGCCAGTGGTATGTGTAGATTTTTGGTAGCATCGGATGTGCTCTAGCCTTGAAATTTGGAGGAGAGGCCAAGGCACATGAGATCTCCAAGACCCAGAAATCGTTTTGAGAAATTCCACCCGAATGAGGAGTTATTAAAATAATTAATATTTTTAATGGGTTCTTAAGTCTAAACTTAGGAAAATAAAAATATTAATGGGTATTAATAAAGATAAGGGTGAGAAGCTTCTAAGCGACGAGGATCAAGTTTGTTTTAATCTTAGCCATTGATTAGAGACTTAATCTTTGATGTTGATACATCAATAGGAAAAGTATAAGAGAAAACTTGAGGATCATTTGGAGACACACCGGCAGATACTCAGTATCTCAAGGAAAATTGATTCTTAAGAGAAGGAGATCGATTTCAGAGGGAGAGTTGCAGAGTGGAGGAAGAGGAGGGCATCAGCAGTAGGCAGTGACTGAGGAGGACGTGACGCAGAGAGAGACGCAGTTCAGAGGAGAGACGTAGCCCTCATGCAAGCTGACGCAGAGGGACGCAAAGCCACTCAGAGCCACGTTAAGCCATGCAAAGTGAGGCAGAGGTGATGCAGGAGTGGGAGCAGGGTCACCAAAGTGTCAAAAAGTCTCAAAGGGAAAGTCTCAAGTGTTTTCTTTCAGTTTCTCTGTAAAATCATTCCGTGTAGAAGCAATTGTTGCTGAAGATTAATAAAGCCCTCATCTGCTGCACTGGTTTTCCCGCATTGGGTTTTTCAGGAGACAATTTTCCAAAAACCACTGTGTTGATGTGATTGGTTCTTGTGCATGTATTTTTCTCTGGGTAATTGTGTGATAACTGCAGTAGAATTTATTTTAATATTTACTAAAGGGATTTCTTAAATAACTTATTGTGAATAATAAGTAGGTGAAATAAATTAGTTGCTGCAGTACAATTTTAGCTTAGAAATTTTCACATGGTATCGAAGCAGGGATCCGGCAACAGGAGAGGAAAATCGACTATGGGTCAAGAACATGATGCAGAGGCATCCACTCCGGGGGACTCGCGCATTTTTCCAGAAGAATGCACAAGAGACATGAATTACGATTATTCTATGTTAGCTTCCAGATTGGAAGAAGAAGTCGCTTGCTTAGCAAGCTCTGCCTCCTCTGAGGTTTGATATATAAGCAGTGGAGCTTCTTGGCATATGACAGGAATCCAAGAACGTTTTTCAGATTATTAGGAAGAAATAATGAATTTTCAAATCACCATGGGAAATAAGGAAAAGTGTACCCCAATAGGAAGAGGTAATGTAGTCTTTCTAACAGAAGCAGGAGAGCACTTCAAGCAACCAATGTGCTGCATGTGCCAGGATTGGGGATGAACTTACTCTCTATATCTCAACTTCAAAACAAGGGCTATGATGTTTTCTTCATTATGATGAAAGTATATGTCAAACACCCGAGTTGGAAAACGAAGGCCCAAATTGGAATCAGAAGTAACATGTTGTACAGGTTATAGCTAGAATCACCAATGGCACTGATAAGCAGTGATGGAGACAAAGATTTGAATGAACTATGGCACAGGAGGATGGGACACTTACACCATGGGGCTCTGAGAATTCTTAGGAAAACAATATTAGGAGTTCCAGAACTAAGTACCAAACAAGATGATGTATGCAGAAGGTGCACTCTGGGCAAGTATGCCAAAGCAGTGTTTTTCAGAAGTAACAATAGGGCTAAGAGTGTGCTAGGATTGATACACTCAGACATCTGCCGACCGATGTCCACGAAAGCTCTTAGTGGTGCCGAATCCTTCGTCACCTTCATCGATGACCATTCCAAGAAGACTTGGATCTACTTTCTGAAAACCAAGGATGAGGTTTTTGGTCAATTCAAAAAGTTCAAGGCTCTAGTGGAGAATCTGACAGTAAAGAAGATAAAGTGTTGCGCTCGGACAATGGTGGAGAGTATGTTGACAAGGACTTCACCGATTTTTGCGCTAAGGAAGGCATCAGAAGAGAGTGGACAGCTCCCTACAATCTGGAGCAAAATGGATTAGCAGAAAGGAAAAACAGGACTATTGTGGAAGCAGCTAGGGCAATACTGTATGATCGGGATATGCCTAAATTCTTGTGGGTAGAAGCATGCAGCACGGTAGTTTATGTCCAGAACAAGACTCCACACAAGGCATTGGGCAAAATCACTCCGAAAAAGGTATTCACCGGGAAAACACCTAAAGTCAGTCATTTCAGGATATTTGGGAGTTTAGCGTATTCCCGTATACCTGACGAAAAGAGAAAGAAATTAGATCAAACTACTGAGAAAGGATATCTTGTGGGATATAGCGAGAATACTAAGGCATATAAAGTCTATCTTCTAGTGAGTAGGAAGGTAGTAGTTCGGCGAGATGTAAAGTTCATGGAGGACAGAGCTTTCAGGAAATCCCGAGAAATGCCTTCCAAGGAGCAGTCGAAAGACAAGTCGTTGGTCCAACCACTTCAACCAGCATAAACTAGTACCAGAAATTCTCCTAAAGACAAAGCTTCAGAACTGGAGGAATCTCAGGAAGAGGAAGAGATGATAGATGTGCCTACTACCAATGGAAGAACAAGCCGGGAACTCCGACAAATTCTACGTGATGCAAAGGACTTCATTGGTGCACCCAGGAATAATAAAAGGAAGCGAAGATAGCCATACAGATACCAAGCCCTAATAGCTCAGGTTGGGGAACCTACTAGTTTTCAGGAGGCCGTTCAGCATCAAGTATGGGTAGATGCTATGGTGGCGGAATACAACTCTATAATGGTCAATGATGTTTGGGAAGTGATACCTAAGCCTCAGAACAAGTGGGTGGTAGATTCGAGATGGATCTACAAGGTCAAATATGCTACAGATGGCAGTGTGGAAATACAAATCCAGGTTTGTGGTTAAGGGGTATGCTCAGAAGGAAGGGATAGACTACGAAGAAACCTTCGCTCCAGTAGCCGGTATATCGCGGCTCAGATGGGGTGGGAGATTCATCAAATGGATGTCAAGACGACATTCTTGAACGGGGTAATAGAAGAGGAAGTACACATTGAATAGCCAGAGGGTTTTGAGACACATGGGAAGAAATCTCATGTATGCAGATTAAAGAAAGCCTTGTATGGGCTTAAACAGACACCTAGAGCATGTTACGGCCGAATTGATGGCTACTTGCAGAAGATGGGGTTCGTCAAGAGTGATGTAGACCCTAATCTCTACTATCTTGTCGTAGAGAATGAGCCTCTAATCCTAGTGTTATATGTGGATGATCTTTTCCTAACAGGATCATCCTGGCTCATCAAAGACTACAAGAAGAACCTAGCCACAGAATTCGATATGAAGGATTCGGGACAGATGCATTATTTTCTGGGGTTAGAAGTTTGGCAGCAGAAGGGTGAGATCTTCCTTGGACAAGGGAGATATGTTACATAGATCTTGAAGAGATTCAAGATGCGGGACTATAGACCTATGGCTACTCCAATGATCGCCAACTAGAAGAAAATTGATGCGTCAGAAGATAAAGACGTTGATCCCACCTTGTACAGGCAACTTATAGGGTCCCTGATGTATCTGGTCAATACCAGGCCAAACATTTGTTACGCTGTCAACACCTTCAGTCAGTTCATGGTGGAACCCAAGAAGACGCACTAGGCAGTAGTCAAACATGTTCCCAGGTATATACAAGGAACAGTCGAGCATCGACTATTGTACACCCGAGGCAATGACATTAGGTTGATTGGGTTCACTAACGCAGATTGGGCTGGAAGTTCAGTAGAGCGGAAAAGTACAACTAGGTATTGTTTCAACATTGGATCAGGAATGACCTCTTGGTGTAGTAGGAAACAGAAATTTGTGGCTCTAAGCTCAGCTGAAGCAGAATATATGGCAGCTAGCACAGCTTCGTGCGAAGCCATATGGCTTAGGAAATTGCTTGTGAATCTGTTCAGGAGAAGGATGGAAGCGACCAGGATCTTGTGTGATAATCAAAGTTGCATCAAGCTCTCTAAGAATCCATTTTTTCATGATCGATCGAAGCACATTGATATCAAGGGTCACTTTGTCAGAGACTATGTCCAACGAAGAGCAGTACAGTTGAGGTACACTCCCATAGGAGAATAGGTGGTAGACATCCTCACCAAGGCTCTAGGAGGAACAAAGTTCGTTTATTTCAAAAAGAAGATGGGGATGGTGAAGAATCCATTTCAGTAGTAGAAATGGATAAGTGTTGGGAGTTGCAATGCAACAATGAGCAGTGGTTGTGCTATGGGCAGCATGTTGAGAGGGAGTTGTAATACAGATGTAGCAGTGGCAGTGGCAGTGTCATGGGCAGCAGTACAGGAAGTAGCAATGCAGTGGATGTGGGGCAGCAGACCAAGCATCAACACAAGTACCGATGTTGAAGATCAGTGTGATGCTTCTATGGTGAAAGCATTGATAGAGCACATTCGTTGCTAAGAGGGGGTGTTGTTTTTTGGTATCATCGGATGTGATCTAGTCTTGTAATTTGGAGGAAAGGCTAAGGCACATGGGATCTCCAAGACCCATAAATCGTTTTGAGAAATTGCACTCGGATGAGGAGTTATTAAAATAATTAATATTTTTAATGGGTTCCTAAGTCTAAACTTAGGAAAATAAAAATATTTATGGGTATTAATAAAAATAAGTGTGAGAAGCTTCCAAGAGACGAAGATCAAGTTTGTTTTAATCTTAGTTTTTGATTAGAGACTTAATCTCGGCCATTGATACTGAAACAAAAAACTTCTGATAAGCATAAAAATGCATATATATAAATATGTATTATTGATTAATTGACAGATGATGAATGATTACAATGGGGTTCCTGGCTTCTATACCGCCATGAATACCCTTTGGGAAAGGGCATGATCTTATGATCGTGCCCTTTCGTCTAATTAAACCTAAAATTAACTAATTTTTACATAACATTGCCTTCCTCTCGAAAGAATGCTTTGTCCTCAAAGCATACATAACGACGGATGTTGTTGACAAAATGCTTCATTCTCCCAAGAAGCGTCTTCTTCGGGTTCCTTCCACTTGATCAGATATTCCTTGATAGTACGATATCGAAGCTTCCTTTCTCTAGTAGACAAAATACCTTCTGGTTCTAGAATGACTCTTCCCTCATCATCTAGGGATGGAAGTGTTGTTTGCGTTGTTTGATTGTTACCTAGTGCCCTTTTAAGGCAAAATACGTGGAAGACGTTGTGAACACGACTTGTCTCTGGAAGGCTTAAACCATACGCGACTTGGCTAATCTTTTTGTTGATCTGATAAAGTCCATAAAATTTTGGTGCCAATTTGTTTTTTCCTTTCTGTTTTAAGGATAATTGTTTGTATGGTTGGAGCTTAACAAACACCCATTCTCCGACTTCAAACTCTCTTTCGGTTCTGTTACGGTCTGCTTGTTGCTTCATACGATTCCTTGCATTATCCAAATTTTCTTTTAATATTTGGACAATTTTTTGGGTTTCTTCTAGTTGGTCTTTAACAACAAGTAGATTTGTCTAGACAATAGCTAGATCCTTCCATTTCGGGGGTTCATACCCATATAGAGCTTGAAATGGCGTCATTTTTGCTGATGTATGATAAGTGGAATTATACAACCACTCAGCAAGATGTAACCATTGAGCCCACTTATTTTGTTTTTCTGTAGCGTAGCAACGTAGGTAGGCCTCCAAACATTTATTGACAACCTCTGTTTGGCCATTTTTTTAAGGTGATAAGCGGAACTCATATTTAGGTAGGTTCCTATATGGCTGAACAATTCCTTCTAGAAATTACCTTTGAACTTGGCATCTCTATCACTTGCAATGACTTTCAAAAAACCGTGTAACTTATATATATTTTTGCAAAATATTTCAGCGATTTCTTTTGATGAGTATGACTTCTTTATTGCCATAAAGTGAGCATATTTGGTGAGTCTGTCGACTACTACAAAAATCTTGTCCTTGCCTTCAGATACTGGTAATCCTTCGATAAAGTCCATTGAGATTTCTTCCCATTTCTGATTTGGAATGTTTAAAGGGTGAAGTAATCCTGGTGTCGTAATATTTTCACTTTTATTCCTTTGACATGTGTCACATTCTGCTACATACTTCTAAATATCACGATTCATTCCCTTCCAAAAGAAGGATTGATGTGCATTGTAGTAAGTCTTAAAGAATCCTACATGTCCAGCTGATGGTGAGTCATGTAATTCCTTGAGTATCTTAAACTTAAACTTGGAATTTGTATTTAGATAGATTCTTCCCTTATACCATAGGATATCATTCTTCCACTCAAATTTTGAGTTGTTGGGAAGGTTATTGATTATTGCCATTATTTTTGGATCCTTGGCATATTCACTTTGAATTTCGTTAAGCCACTCAGGGACAACAACCGAAATTGCAAGTAGTGTTGGTTCTTCATCTTTCTTGGATAAGGCATCTGCTATTACATTGTTTTTACCTCTTTTATGTAGTATTTCCTCAAAAGCGGCAATTTTTTCAATCCATTTTTGTTGTTCTTCGGAAAGTGTTTTTTGTTGAAGAAGATGCTGGAGACTGTTATGGTCTGTCCAAATAGAAAACTTACTTCCCAAAAGATATTGCCTCCACTTAGCTAGTGCGTGCATGATAGCGAGCATTTCTTTGTTGTATGTGGATTTGAGGCATTCTCTTTTGTTGAGCTTCCTACTTGCAAAAGCTATTGGATGTCCTTGTTGCATTAATATTGCACCTATACCGAATCCGGAAGCATCACACTCAATGATAAATGGTTTAAAAAAATCTGGTGTTGCTAATACGGGAGCATTAGACATAATTTCCTTTAATTTTTCAAAACACCTTCCTGCTTCCTCATCCCATAGAAACAAATTCTTCTTTAAAAGATTTGTTAGAGGTGCAATTATATGTGCATAGTTTTCAATAAATCTTCGGTAATATCCAGTAAAACCTAAGAACCCTCTTAGCTTGGATATATTAGCAGGTTTGGTCCATTCTTTTATAGCTTTGATTTTGTTAGGGTCCACCTTTACGCCTTCATGGGATATAATGTGTCCAAGGTATTCTACTTCTTCCTTTTCGAAGGTGCAGTTGGATTTTTTTGCATAAAATTGGTGTTCTTTAAGTAGTGTAAGAACTTTGTCCAAATGTTGCAAGTGCTCCTTCCAAGTTTTACTGTAAATTAGAATATCGTCAAAAAATACTAATACAAACCTTCTAAGATGTGGGCGAAATAATTCGTTCATAGTTGCTTGAAACGTCGTTGGTGCATTGGTTAATCCAAACGGCATTACTTTAAATTCATAATGACCTTCATGTGTTCGGAATGCCGTTTTTGGTATGTCCTCTAATCTGATTCTAATTTGATAGTAGCCTGATCTTAAGTCCAATTTTGAGAAATACCTTGTGCCATGTAGCTCATCCAACATTTCGTCGATAAAGGGGATTGGGAACTTGTTTTTAATTGTTATTTTGTTTAATCCCCTATAGTCAATACATAGCCTGAATGACCCATCTTTCTTTCTTACCAAAACCACTGGAGCAGCGTAAGGACTTTTAATTTTCGAGATGATTCCACACTTTAAGAGGTCTTGGATTAATCTCTTGAATACTGCTTTTTGGTGATGTGGATATCGGTATGGCTTGATGTTGACTGGGTCTGATCTTGCCTTGACATCTATTGTATGCTCAATTTCCCCATTAGGCGGCATCTTCATAGGTAGGTCTTGAAATACTTTTTCATGTTTCTTAATTAGATCTTGTATCTCTGGTGACTCTTCACTGGTCATATTTGCAGATAACATTTCTAACTGATGACATTGTACTACATAAGCGAGTGCCCCCTTTCGAATCATCTTCATCATCTACGATGATGATACATTTTGATTTTCTGGTGCTTGGAATCCGTGTAATTTGTACTTCTGACCTCCCCATTTGAATTTTATAAATTGTACTTGGTGGTTGGCAGCATAAGTACCTAAAGTTCGTAACCACTGGATACCTAAGACTACATCTACTCCTCCTAATGGTACTATGAAAAACAGAGACTCTAAACTGAAGTCTTGAATCTGCAATTTAACCTTATGGCATTTCCCCACCTTTTCAATCTTCTTACCATTAGCTACCATCACCTTCATGTTTAGTAAGGGAAATGAAAAAATATTTAGTCTCTTTGCCATGGTTGCATCTAAAAAATTGTGTGTGCTACCAGAGTCGATGAGAACCACTATGTTGTTCTTCTTTATGTGTCCTTTTAACTTTAAGGTCTGAGGTTGTGATATACCTATCATGGCTGATAATGACACTTGCGGAATACTTCCGTCATCTAATTCTGGTAAGAATTCTAGGGCATCTTCTATTTCTTCTATGTCAGAATCTTCACTATTTGAATTTTGAATCATTGGTTGCTTCACAATTATATAGGTTCTTTGGTTCTTTTCCTTTAGCACACCTATGCTTGGGGTCCCACTTCTCACCACAGCACTTGCATTTACCCTCTTTTATCCTTTGCGTTTCCACATTAAATTTTTCATCTTCACGTCGATGTGGTGGAACATATCTTGTATTTTTTGCATCCGCATACTAAGGTGTTCTTCGTCTAGAATATGTTTTTTCGGATTTTGACCAAAATATTTGTTCGAATTTCTTTTCGGTTGTTTTTGCTTTCCGTCTTGCTACTTCTATTGATGAAATGTCATGCACCTCAAGTTCTACTTGTAAATGGGTTTTGAGTCCCGAGACGTATGATTGAATTAGACGAGATTCTGATAACCCAGGTACTCGTGTTACTAAGGTCTCCCATTTTTGAGTGTATTCGTCCACACTTCCTTTTTGACATAACTTGATGAGTTTTGAAAAGAACTCTTCTTCTCTTACACCTTGGAATCTTTTAAAGAAGGCATCTTTAAATTTTCTCCAGCTAATGACGTGTGTTGTTTTCTTCCACCACATATACCAATTATATGCTTCTCCTTCCATTTTCATGGATGCATGCCTGAGATTTTCGTCATCGTCATTGATGTCATGTATCTCAAAGTATTCTTCTGCTTTGTTTATCCATGCAACATTGTTTTTTTCGTTTCCATCGAATTTAGGCATCTCGATTTTTGCCCTTCGTTGGTATGTTGCTAATGGTTGACCGAAAAAAGGGTTTTGATTGGTAAAGGTATCCCAAAGTTGCTTGTTTGTAAAGGTTGTGTCGCTTCTTGGTGGGGTGTCGCTGATTTTTTTGGGGATTCAACTTTTTCATGAGAGTCTGTTGACTTTGTTGAATCTGATGAGATGTGTTCTTGATTCTCTTCACTTTCTTTTAGTAGTTGTTCGGGTGTACAATTCAACCTTTTACACAAAATTTTCAGCATTGTTAAGGCCTCTCTGATGTCTACTTCTGTTTGGGCATGCTGATTTTCCATCTTTATCTCTATTCGATTTGTCGTATTCTGAAGATTTTTTATTTTGTCAGCCTGATTTTTAATATTGTCAACCTGTTTTTTGATATTGTCAGCCTGCCCCTCAAGCTTGATCTTGAATTCATCTAATCTTTTACTGACCTCATCGTGGTTGTTATTTATCTTATGCTCTGAGTCCAACAATTTTTTTTGGAAATCTGCCATTGTCATTGTCGACATTGAGCGGGTTTGCGGGGGCGTGTATTTATCTGCAGCTAAAATAATTTTTTTAAATAATAATTTAATTAAGTAATTTATTATATGACATAAGTTTTTTTTTATATTTTTAATTAAAATAAATTTAATTAATTAAAATTAAATTAATTATATAAATAGATTTAGATAGATATATATTAATATATCGTACGGACCGTTACATCCCCTGCCACAGTTACGTCTTTTTGAGCAGTCGGAATAGTTTTAAGTTTTAACCGTCGACTCTTTTGGTGCAGATATCCCGCAGAGATCACTGCACACCATATGGACAGCAGGTTTAACGCTACGATTCAAGGCAGATATCCCGCAGAGATCACTGCACACCGTACAGACAGCAGGTTTAACGCTACATTTCAAACAGCGTGACGGAAGTCAATGGAAAGTGGACGTCAGAGTGGCAGCACAATCGACGATCCAGGAAGACAAGGTATCAGATACGCAGAGTGCAATGACGGTGTCGGAAATTGATCTGTGCAGCACTAAATCGAGGAGCAACCTTGCTCTGATACCAGATAATGCGGAAATTTCTTGAAAAACAGTAATATATGTATAAATATTGTATTAAAAGATGAATTGTTGGGTGTGGAGCCTGATTATCTTTTATATTCAAAAGTACCGCCACTTTGGACCCCAGTTCAAAATGCCCGCCCGTAAAATATTCGTTGCAGGGGGGGTCCAGGGGGGGCGACTGCGACCTTTGGGAGCCCCCCCTGGCGGGGGGTTTCGGGGGCAGCGCCCCCGAA
>APFE030587559.1:0-29979 GCA_000404065.3 Pinus taeda | reverse complement strand
AAAATCGTAAATTAACATTGTCTCAGAATGAGTACATACAAAAGGTGTTGAAAAGATTTAACATGCACAATGCAAAACCAGTTAGTACAACTTTTGCTAGCCATTTCAAACTTAGCAAGGAAATGTGCCCAAAGACCCAAGAAGACGTGGATTATATGTCTAAAGTTCCATATGCATCAGCAGTTGGAAGCTTAATGTATGAAATGGTCTGCAAAGGCCTGATATTGCACATGCAGTGGGAGTTGTAAGCAGGTACATGAACAATCCAGGAAAGGAACATTGGATGGCAGTGAAATGGATTCTCAGATATTTGAAAGGTACCACAAATCAGGCATTATGCTTTGGTGGTTCAAACATTTCCCTACAGGGATATGTTGATGCAGATATGGCAAAGATAATAGGAGGAGCACTACAGGATATGTATTTACTATTGGAGGAACAACTATCAGTTGGGTTTCAAAAATCCAAAGTGTTGTTGCACTTTCAACAACAGAAGCAGAGTATGTTGCTGCTACAGAGGCTAGTAAAGAAATGATTTGGTTACAAAGGTGGTTTATGGGTGAAATGGGTAAGGAGCATGATAAGGGCACGTTATACAGTGATAGCCAAAGTGCCATTCATCTTGCAAAGAACTCAGCATTTCATTCCAGGACTAAACACATACAGTTCAAGTACCATTTCATACGATCAGTGTTGGAAGATGGACAGTTGAAGCTGGAAAAGATACACACTAGCCAGAATCCTGCAGATATGCTAACAAAAGTTGTAACCAGGGAGAAACTGAGAATATGCTTAGTTTCAATTGGTCTTCAAGGATGACGATGAAGATGAGAAACAGCTAGGTCCAAAGAGGAGTCATTGTCCAACAAATGAAGCAGTGGTGGAGTTTGCTACAATCATTCTCCAAGTGGGAGATTGTTGTGTGTGCAGCATGATTGTTCAGAGTTCTTTGTTTCAACTAGATGTATACCCCAGGAAGTTTGTACACCCCTCCATGCGGGGGGGTGTGGGGGGGGGGACTTGTCCCCCCCGCGGGGGTCTGGGGGGGCTGATCCCCCCCGACTGGGGGGTTTGGGGGCCAGTGGTCCCTCGGCGGGGGCTCAGGGGCAGTGCCCCCAAAGCTAAAAACAGATTTAAATTTGCCTTGTAAAAGTATAGTAATTTCTGGTCAATCTGGGCCGTTCATTAGGCGGATGATCTGACGGTAGAACTTATGTTTAGTTTTGGGTTTTTTGCCCTAGAAGGAAACCCCTCTTTTCATATGAGGGCATTGTATTGAGGCTGTGTAATATATGTGTATTCTCCGAGTGAGAAGCAGAGAGGTGAGACTGTGAGAGAAAACAGAGGATATTACAGCGGATTGCTGTAGGTTGTGTCTCTTCATTTTGTTGGATGATAGAAAGGAAGGACTGGTTGTTCGAGGTGGACGTAGCCCAAACTGGGTGAACCACGTATATCTGTGTCTCTCTTGTTTTGTGCGTTTTCTGTGTTTATATTTCTGCAATATTTTATGTGTTCCATTGCTCCGTAATATATAATTTTCTAACATGAATTACAGATGATGATGATTACAAATGGGGTTCCTGGCTTATATACCGCCATGGACACCCTTTGGGGAAAGGGCATGATCTAATTTAACTGAAAATTAAATAATAAACCTAATCTAACTAATTTTTACATAACAACAAAGTTGTAGAGACAATTGAGGTTAAAAATCTCCACAACCCTTGAAGCCATATACAATCTCCTCCATCATTCAAAGCTTAATAGAGGAAGTAATAGATCAAGGTATAATCTGTTGGAAATACTGAGAGGGGGGTGAATCAATGTTTCTTTTACAATTGTTATTTTATGCCAGTTAAGATCACTTAATAAACCAGAAGACAAAATGTACAACAAAAGAATAATTTTATTAACAATAATTATGAGAACTCCAATCCTCTTTACAACAAATCAAGTACAATGATACTTCAGGGCTCCAACCCTAAATGAAGACCCCAATCTTCAAATCAACCAAGCTCCAACCTATACTCTACGACCAAGCTCCAATTTGGTCTATCTGAGGACTCCAATCCTCTCAACAGTTCAGGCTCCAACTTTGTGTGAGAACTACAATCCTGTAGGGCTGCAATCCTCTCAATTTGCTTCAATTTTAAAGGTAATTTCACTGCTTCGTCAGCACTTCCAAATCAATCTTCAACAAGTCTTGAGTGTCATCTCCACCAGGTCTTCAAAGCATGTTTCTAGGAATGTCCTCAATCAAGGCAACAAGTGAGTCTTCAATGGTTCTTTAACAAACATCTTCAACTGGCCTCAACAATGCTTTGGGGACTGTTTCTCAAATCTTCAAGGGCTGCTGCAAGGAGTCTTCTCCAGCTATGCTCCAAGGATGAAGGTCAACATCAGCAACTAGTAGCTGTCAACAAGACTCTTCATGTCACCCAAGCAGTCTTCTACAAGGCTACAACATGAGGGCTTCAACAATGCTCATTCCACATAGATGATTCCTTCAAGATTGCCTTTGATAGTGCTTCAATACAGCTGCTAAAAAGATATTCTAACAAGTACTTCCACAATCTTAAGTCTTTCAAGGATCCTCCAATAAGGTGTCTTCAGCTGCTCCTCAAAGATATCAAGTCTTCAATAGGCTTTAACAAGATGTTCAACAATATATTCCAACAATCCTTCTAAATGTCTTTAATAATGTTTTCACAATGCTTCAAAGTTTCCTTCAATGAGGTCAGCTCCACAGTTCAAATTGTAGTCTAAGATTTCCTCAAGTAAGTCTTTAAGGAATACTACTAGGTCTGCAACAAGAAAGATGCCAAAGTTCTGCAACGGAAGCATTCCTTTATCCTTTATTGTTGTACTTGTTGCTTCTTTGATTGTTATTGCTTTTGTAATTGTTGTCATTGTTGCTGTCATCCCTTGGAGGATTTTTCTTGTGAGGACACTCTATCATAGTGGCTAAACTTGTTGCAATTGTAGCATCTTCCTTTGCCTCTTCCTTTGAATCCCTTCTTGGATCTTTGACCCTGTCTCCTTGAATTAGATGGACCAACATCATTTCTTCTTTTAGCATGTGCAAAGAAAGCAATAGATTCATTCCCATTGGAGGACTATCTCTTTCCATCATTCTTGTTTCCTTGTGAGTGCATCTAGCTAGTAGCTTGTCAAAACCAG
Organism: Pinus taeda; assembly: GCA_000404065.3. NCBI lineage: Eukaryota > Viridiplantae > Streptophyta > Pinopsida > Pinales > Pinaceae > Pinus > Pinus taeda. The sequence goes on along the minus strand of APFE030587559.1, from coordinate 26,796 downwards.
GTACCTTGTCATTATTGAGAATGGTGGTGACAAATATATCCCATGGTTGTGAAAGACCTCCAAGGGCAATGAGAGTGAGTTCCCTATCAACAATAAGATTTCTAATAGATAGAAAGTCATTCTTGACTTGAGTTATTCTCATAAAATAGGATTGAATAGACTCCCCTTTTTCCATCTTGATATCCTTCAACTTGTTTTTGAGAAAGAGGATTTGATTTGCATTGTTCACTTTGAACATCCCAACCAACTTATCATACATTTCCTTAGAAGTTCCCAAATCAAAAATATAGGCAACCAAATGCTTTTGAATGGAGTCAATCAAAATTTTCTTAGCTTTGACCTCACCCTTTCTATACTTGGTTCTAGCAGCAATAGGTGCATTTGAAGGAGGTTCCACCACTTTCCCTTGCACATAGTCCAATACTTCATGCTCCTCCAAGGTCAAGTCCAAAGTCATCTTCCATGCATGATAGTCAAATTTGTCATTGAGCTTATCCTCGGTCTTGAAATATGAAGTAGAAGCCATGGAGACTAGTCCTTGTCAACAAATATCTTGGTGATTGCTTGATCTCTTGATTGGGCTTGTCCTCACCTGAGCTCTGATACCATGTCAATTTTAGATAACAATGTATGCTTGCAACAATTACTTCAATGTCCTTTTATTAGCCCAATGTTAATTCCACTTTAATTTCCAATAGCAATCACATAAACCATTAATTCACATTGACGGTAACTGCAGATAGGACATAAACAATAAAATGCAGAAGACAAGCCAAGACAAGAGAACACCAATATTTAGCTAAAGCCACGGAAAAACCCCAAGATGGGGAAAACCCTTAATCAATCCTTCTCATTATCAAATACCGAATGTTCAGTGGAGAGAATGTCCAATAGAGTACAATGATGAAAGTCAAAGTCAATGTGACTTGACTTTTACAAATTACCCACACCAATATAAATATGATCAGCATTATGAAGTTCTACAATTCTGTAAAGTCAACAGCAATCAATTTGCCCTAACCAATCAACAGTCAATGATCAAGACACCTCCTTTTTGGTTCAGTCAAAGTCAGTGAAACTCGACCTTCAATGTAGATTAAAGTCAACCCCAAACAATGCTCCAAAGTCTAGTGAAACTCGGTCCAAAGAGAGAAATTATGTTGTAATTTTATGCCGTCAAAACAACAGTCAACCCTGAAGTCAACATTGGTCAAAGTGCCTGTTACCCACTAATTGTGGGTCATATCCCCAAGAGAAATTTTTCTCCATGATGAGCCTCAGTCGGCAGCCAGTAGCCCCTTGATGCATCCTACTAGCTCGTTGTGTCATTTCTCTGCCACCTGAGATAGCCATGTGGTCCCTCACCCACCTGTATTGATCGTATGTTTGAAGGTGGGCCTCCCGAATCCAAAGGTATGTCTTTTCATTTGCTAATTGAGTATTGGGTTTACTTATCATAGATACTTCTGGGTATGGATTGATGGGGGGATTTGGCGGGAAGGGTGGACTTAGTTTGTGCTCCTATCCCCTTGATCTCTTTTGGTTGTTACCCTTGGATCTTAGTCCCATGCTAATTGAGTATTAGGTTTACTTATCATGGATACTTCTAGGTATGGATTGATGGGGGGATTTGGCGGGAAGGGTGGACTTAGTTTGTGCTCCTGTCCCCTTGATCTCTTTTGGTTGTTACCCTGGGATCTTAGTCCCATGGGATCTCCATTTTTGACCATTTGGTTCTAGGGTGGTACTACTTAGGAAACCCCACTTTTGGGTGTGTGGTCCTGCTCCTTTATCTGCACATATCACTCCCTTTTCATTGACTATAGTATATACCCCCATTCATCTTTTCTCCCACCTGGGTCCACATTTCCATTCTAGGTCCACATAGGGCTAGCCTCCCTATCCCCTTGCCCCCACGTTGGGTCAGGCCTAGAATGATGCCCTAGAGGTTGAAGCAATAAAAAGAAAAAGTAAAAGCATAAATGGCCACATTTAACAGGAAATTGTACCACAAAATGCAAAAGATGGTTGGGACAAAATAATTAACACCTGGGCAAAAGCCATTACATGAGCTCTACCCCAACCATGGCCATCACCCTGGTTCCATAAGCCCTAGATGAACCTCCTCCATCATTCAAGAACCCATGATTGTCCCAACCCCTGGAAGGCAATGAACTACCCCACCTCAAAAGGGGTGATCACTACTATATTATACACATCATGCTCTTGTCCTTTGAGCCCTGAGCAGTTAACTAAAGAAAAATTCATAAAAGGCAAAAGGCATATAAAGAAGGGTGGAAAATTCAAGGTCGAGCACCTCATGTACCACGACTGCTCCCTCCTATACATTATATACCTAGATATGGGCTTCCCCTTATCTAGCTACCACTATGCCCCATTATGTGGCCCATGGTTGCCCCTCTCATTCCCTATTCCATCTCACCTATTTATCACTTGCCACCGCCATCAAAAGGATGTGCCTTGGACATACTATCCCCTCTAGGGGTTGAAACCACCTAATAAAGTCCTTGGTCAACCCCCCTTGGAGTTTGGAGACACTAGCACATGCCAAAGCCCACTACAGAAGGGCATGCCATTATAAAATGCCCATTTTGTTATCCCAAGTCTATCCCCTTTTTCCCAAGTCTAGCCCCATTAGGTCATCTAGGGCATCAATTTCCCGACAATTAGGCCAAGGAAAAAATTCGATCTTCCCTTGGCTACAACGTTGGTCGGTCCCCTCCCTCTCCTTGAAATTTTAGGCCATTCTGACAGTTGAATCTCAGGGAATCCCAAGCCCTAGCTCTAGGACCAAATTTTGCCTAGGTATCCCCAGGGCTAGATCTTAATAGGACCAATTCGACCTTTTGAAGTGAATATTCTTACTTGGTCCTTTCTCCTCACCTTGTCCAAGACAGGAACATCATTGGTTGCTATATTCCATCCTCGAACCTAGGTTGGGTCCACTTAGCCCCGTGTGGTCCCACTTCTCGATAAAGACTATTTGTCAAAGACCACTTGGAAGTCCAAGTTCCCCAAGGATTATAGGGATTGAGAAACTTGTTCATAAGCCTATATCTTCTCTCTCAACCCTCCCCCCTTATCCTTGGTGGACCAAGTCCCTTGCTTAAAAGACAAGCAAATTCCATTCTTCATCTCCATCCTCGGGAAACGGTTTTTAGGGTCACTTATCACCTATCCATTGACATATACATTACAAGTGAATCCCTACACTACCGGGACTCCTCCTATCGGTGGAAGTCCATAAAGAGCAAGGAAACTTAACTGTGGTGACAGTGGGCTAAGCCTCCATCGTTGCCCCTGACCTAGCAGTTGCTCTTAGGAACCCCCTCTTGGTCCCTTGCTGGTTTGAGTGGTAACAATGTCCAGATTTCCTCGATTTTTGTGCCAAACTACTCGGCCTTCCAAGATCGAACTTTTGCTGGTCAAAGTCAGTCAAACCAAGGAGAGAAACTTAGTCAAACCAAAGCCAAACTATCCTACTGCAGAAAGTCAATGTAGAAAGTCAAAGATGCTTCCAAACCCTCGCACACGTGAAGAAGAATAGGGTGCCTCAGATTTGTACGAACCATTCAATGAAGGATAGAGAAGAATGTTGTGTGATGAATGTGCCAAATGAGGTTAAAGGTCTCCTTTATTTATATGTGATGGAGGGGGATCAATTTGTCCCCAAGCTGACCTTGACCAAAGTGCTATTTTGGGCTTGACATCAAAAACATATTTCTCCTTATCCGAATTTAGTGCTCTCAGGGTCGATTTTGGTCTTCTTGAAAAGAGGAATATTGTCCAATAATCATCTTAGGTCAATGAGCTATCCAAAGTGGAATTTGGCCCTAGATGCACATTTTAACATCTAGCAAGGAAAAGACCAGAAGATTTTATGAAATTTATATGATGAGTTATGTGTGTTTTCAAGCCTTAAATTCATAGATTTTAATGTGAAAACCCTCCAAACAATTCGGCTTCAAATTAGAAGGTACGCAACCTTCCTAAAATATCACGGCTAGGGGAAGAAAGGCCTCAATGCCTAGCATCTAGGCCTCAAAAAATTATCTCAAGTGAAAGCTCCAAGAGGCTAGTCTTATACCAAAAGATCAGTGATAAAACCCTTTGAAAATGTAAATATAAGCCTACAAAAATCTAAGGGTTAGTCTATAAAATCAAATGACAAGATGAGAGGCCCTAAGAGGCTTGCGGCTATGAGAAACAAGCCCAAATAAGCTTGCGGTTATGAGAAACATGCCCAAATAAGCCTGCGGCTATGAGAAACAAGCCCAAATAAGCCTGCAGCTATGAGAAACAAGCCCAAATAGGCTAGCAATTAACAATAAAACAAGCAGCTAGCAAAAAGAATATATATAATCCAAACTTGAGCCACAAAATGTGTCTATGAGCCTGCAAAATTGAAACCCAAGTCAAGATCTTAATGGAAATTTTGAGAAAGGATTCGAAAATTATTTACAAAATTTTTAAAATCAAAACCCTTGCCCAAGAAATCAAATTCTGAAGTGTGAAAGGGCCTTAAAGCCCTAGTGAATCCCTTAGAAAAAACTTTGTTGATGCAATGAAGCCACAAAATTATGGATCGATGCCTTGAGAAGCCTAGAAGAAACCTCAAACCCTTGCAGCGCTAAAGGAGGAGGCTAAAAGGCTAGACGACCCTCCAAAGATAAGACTTTGAGCTCAAAACCATAACCGTCTAGGCTAGGTGACAACTAAGAACTTCAAGAAAATTGATCTTCCCTTGATCCCTTGAGAAATCAACCTACAAAACAAATCAAGAAAAAAACCTTGTCCTTCACTTCAGATCTGCAAGAAAATCAAAATAAAACCCCAACGACTATATACAAAAATAGCAAAAAATATACAAGGGTTAGAGAAAATTATTTACAAAAATAATTTACAAAATTTACAATGATTTAAAATAGATGAGAGAAATAATTAAATAAGTGAGCAATAGCCAAGATCTCTACAAAATAAATCGTTAGATAATTCTTGAAGTTTAACAAAATGGGCACATAAGCTTTCTTGTCTTGGGAGTTGGTTGGTCCAACCAAATACTTCCCCTCACGCCCAAGATCTAAATACCCAAAAAAAATATCTACACACTTAAGATCAAGTTATTAGATCAATAGATGCAATAGATAACAGAATAATCCTCAAAATCTAGAGATACCTGCTAGATTAATTGAATTAGAATGCTTCTCTAAAACCCAAAAACTAACACAAGATACATGTGCAAATAGTTAATCCAACAACTAGCTAATGAAATAATAAGCTTTAAAATTTAATTCTATAGAGCATTAAAAACATGATTCATAAATATATTAACACAAGAAGTAGAAGAGGAACACCACCATGAATAAACCCCAAACATTTCTTTATTATTCCAGAAAAAAATATTACAAACTAGCAGCGCTTGACTTAGAGCTCAATTACAAATTTTTTCATGATCAAATGAGGATCAAATAACTTCCTTATATAGAAAAATGAGAACATGAGACCCCTCCAAGTGGAAAAATGCCTAGTTCCCTTGATCCATGGCTTGATGCTCATTGAAACAATTCGATCCATTGATAATTGTTGCACAGATCTCTAGAAAAATCTGAATTCCTTGATTGTTGAGCTAGATGGACCAAACTTTGACTTTCGGGTGGTTTTGAACCACTGGAGAATCTTAAAAAAAATAATAGAATTCTTGAAATTCCCTCATTCAAAATAACCACCTAGGCCAAAAATTCGATTTCTCTTAAGGAAATAATTCTTTCTGGCCCATCGAAATTTTGTGGGACTTTTCTACCTTGGAAATTTACCTTTCTCATATTTTGACTTGATTCCTTTTGGAAAAGATCCCCAATGATTTTTAATAATTTTTCCACTTGGAGAGAATTTAATTTCCTCTCATTTTAATTTTTTTGGACAAATTTCCAACTAATTATTTACATTTTTCACAAGAAAATAAAATAAATGACTAGAGGGGTTTATATGTATTTTCCACCCGCAAAGTGTGTCTAGATAGAAAGTATAATAGTTCAGGTGTAAAATCAAGTACTCATACCCCCTTTAGACAACACTGTTTACATCAAACATTACATAGACAGAAAGGGCTAGAGTGAAACTCTCTGCTAAGAATAAAAGACTTACCTAGATGTTCTACATGGATTTATAAACATACTAGAATCATTTTTACAATAATGGCTGATAGGGATATAGAATTTGGGATTACAATGACAATTTGTAAGCTACATGATGATGATGATGACATTGAAAAATTTTATCTGTTTTGCCATGTACTTTGGATCTTAGGGGAACTGACACGTGTGTTCGACATATCCATCTGCTACTATTACATCAAGGCCTTTGAATTCAGCTGTGGGGAGCCAACTCTTTGCCACTAACAATGCATTAATGAAATTGTGCGTAGCTCCCCCATCAATCAAGGTTGCGATACATTGTCCCTTGACAACTCCCCTAAACCTGAAGGTGTAATATTTGGGTGTTCCTGAAAGAGTTGTAATCTTAACTTGTGGTCGGGATTTCTTTTGTTCGTGAGGTTTTTCCTCCTCTTTAGCTTCTTCATGTGGGTTTCCTTCCTTGGAGTTGCTAAGCTAAGCAAGTTCGCCATTGCTAGGCACGGGTTCCTTCTTCTTCATCATCAGAGAGCACTTCAATGTAGTGAATCTTCCCCTTTCCTAAACAGCGATGTCCAGGTTCCCATGCTTCCCTACAAGAAGAACATAGCTTTTTCCTCCTTAGTTCGCTTCAGGTCTCCTCATTTAACCTGACCCTTTTGGACCAATCACATTGAGGGGCCTTATTCTCATTATCTTTTGGAGGAATGAAAGGTTTGGGAGGGGCTTTAGATTTAACTGTAGCATTTTCCATATCACGAGTCTTCTTAATAGCCTCTAGAAAGGTTGTGGGATTAAATGCTTTTACCCAGCCCTGTAGGGGTACAAATAAAGCCTCAGTAAAAAGCATGAATAGCCTTTCTTCAGATATATCTGTTACCATGACAACAATACGTTCAAATTTTGTAATGAACTCTTCATGTCATCCCGTCTACTTGAGAAGTGCCAATTCTCTAAAGTGAATGTCTGGGTTCTTCTGGTCAAATCTTTCGATCAACATTTGCGTAAAATCTTCATAAGAAGTAATGTTGGCATGCACCAATGTTACTAGGCCATGGTACCACCATTCATGCGCTTACCCTTCTAGATGCAATGTGGCCAATTGAATTGTATTTGTTTCTGCCACAGGGTTGAGCCTGAGGTAGGTGTCCAATTTTTGCACCCAAGCTCTTGTTGTACATTTAGATGGCCCATCAAACAAGGGAAGGGAAATTTTACTCACCTTGCGTATTAGATTAGAATTAGACTGTTCCCTGGGTCTGTTTCTCAATATGAAATTATTGTATTCAATGAAGGTCATGGTTGCTCGTGTGCTTTCTGCTAGCGCAACATATTTCTGAAAGTAAACATCCAATAGTCTATTTGGTTCAATAGCTTCTTGATTTACTAGGGCTTGATTATTCATTAATTGAGGAAGCAACGATCAGTGACTCCTCTTGTTGGTTTCCCTGGTGTTAGGAGGATCGGGGTTATAATTCCCACCCCTTCCCATGTAGCTCTATTGTTGCAAGCAACATTTTTATTTCCTATGAGATGAGTCATCAAATGAGCAAATTGTTGTTGACCCTGGGCCAAAGTTTGCATTAACTGTTGTCCTTGTTGCTGCCCTTGTAATATCAGATTTGATATTTCTATTTGTCTATGTATCAGTATAGGTAAGGCATCCTTGGTATCTGGATCTCCTCGTTCCTCCTTACCCTCCATGGTTGCCCTGCAATTACCCTTATTCTCCATGATTGTAACGTTACTTGTATCTCCCGAAAACATGCACAAAACTCACAGGCTAGCAGGATTCCAGCACTCTGATACCACTGTAATAGGTTAGGGTAATTTTACCCTAGGGTTTTCTTGTAGTAACTAATTTTCCTTTTTATTTACAACATCTAAATTTAATTTTTCAATCCTTCAATTACATTATACAATGATTCAATCAATAAGCAATTCAACCAACTTAAAGAAAATTGTCAAAAGTAGTAGAACCATGAATACTCTAGAAAGGCAGTGTTATAAGTGTATATAAAAAATAGTTATAATTCACAACTTATAACCCATACATAACAGCTACGAGTCTGAGTTTCACAAAACCCATGTACAGTTCACAAATTTTAAACAAATTCTTGCTCGATCTATATTACCAAACTAGTTATGAATTGTCAAACCCGAATTAACTCGCTTGTTATCTTGTCATTGCAATACGTTTGTTGTGGGGCTCGATTGTGGAACAAAATCGATCCTTATTGGCCGGTAAAGGTGAGACTTCAAGCGTGTATAGCTTCGGTCTTCCACAGGTTACAGTCTTCATGACATAGGTTTCAAATTAAGCCGCAGACTCCACTAGTTACAGGGTGAAAACCTTGGCAAGCCCAAAACCCGAATGTTAATGTCACTATAACCAAATCTGGTCTTATCAAGAATCGAACTTAAACAGGAACACAACAAATTACAGAGATAACCATAAACACAAAGATGCAGCGGAAATAATACTTCATTTCATTGATGTAAAACACTGAAATATGCTTACAAACAGAAATGGAAATAAGCCAGCTAGGGCGATGGTAGCTTATCTATGAGAAGAGATGTGGCAGCTACATGCCTCTAAATTGCCTTACAATGAGGCTCAAGGGCCTTTTCAATATTGAACAATAAGATCAAACCCTAAACAACCAAAACCCTAACCCGAGGAGATGTAACACCAAGAGTTTATGGGCCCCGTTGGGGTGAGTTGGACAACCAACTTCCCGAGGTTGTGACTTGGTCATATTATCTCTGTTTGACACGCATGATAACCCGTTGGAAAGATCTCTCCAAGGACTACGACGGAAAAGACACTTTTAGATAGAAAATTGCTAGCGGTATATTCCAAAAAAACATCGTTTAGGGCCTCAAAATAGCTCCAGAAGTTTAGGACCCAAAAAACTACTAAAAATAGTAAATTGTGCTACAATTAAGGAAACTGAAAAACTGAAAGAAGCAATGGTGGGGGTCCAAGTGGAATTGGCAGGTGGCCACGAATATCCACTTGGATCATTCCTCCGCCCTTAGGAAGCAATGGTCCCCATTGCATTGAATTCCTCCATAAGATGAGGAAACTTCTATTGAACTTGGTCCCTAGTGAGCCACTTGCCCTGGTGAAGGAGTTGGCCTGCTTTGACAACTCGATACAGTTGGATATTCTGCTTGCGAGTGTGCTTGATCTGTGTGTCCATGATCCGATCAGTTGCAGCTTGTTCCATGCAATTTGGATTTAACTCTGTGGGTGTGAGCTATTCTGCAATGTCAGATGTGTCTAGTAATGGTGGAAAGTATGGCCGAAGGCGGTCCACATTGAACACTGGGTGCAGGCCAAGGAATGGGGGAATGCTAAGCTCAAATGCATTGTCTCCCACGGCCTTGGTAATGGTGTAAGGACCATATCGGAGTGGTCTAAGTTTCCGATAGGCTCCGTTAAGGCGTTCCTTTTGCAAATGCAACTAGACTTTGGCGCCCACCTGAAACTTTTGTGGCACTCGATGTTGATCATGTCACTGCTTGTACTTGGCATTTGATTTCTCCAGAATGTCATGGACCTGCTGGTGAATATGTTGGATGTGCTCAATGAAGTTGTTTGCCTTATCTGTTTCGAACTAGACATGAGCCGAATCTACGTGAGTAGTTGCAAATGGCATGGCCACATCAATGGGACGTAGTGGTTGGAATCCCAAGCCCACCTGAAAGGTGTTGTGGCCAGTCAAGCTGTGGAGAACTCGGTTGTAGCTGTGCTGCACATAGGGTAGGCTCTCGTCCCATGTGTGTGGATGCTTTGAGTTGTACATGCATAGAATGTGTAAGATCATCCTATTGACAACCTCTGTCTGGCTATCATTTTGAAGATGGAAGGTTGTGGACTTAGTGAGTTTGGTGTTCAACATCAACCAGAGAATGGACCAAAATGTACTAAGGAACCTACTGTCCCGATCTAAGATGATAGACTGTGGGATCCCAAAGTGTACCCACACTCGTTCAAAGAAGAGTTTAGCAGTGGCTTCTGTCGTGATAATCTTCTTGCAGGCCGCCATAATGGCCATCTTCGAGAACCTGTCGACAACCACAAAAACGCAGTCGTTTCCATGCTTAGTGGAAGGAAGGCCTGACATGTAATCCATGGAGATGGATTCCCAAGGTCGACTAGGGGTAGGCAGCGAGGTATAGAGGCCTTGCTTCTTGATGGTCGGTCTAGCAATGGCGCAGGCAGTGCATGATCTGATGTACTTCCTGACATCCTATCGAAGATTTGGCCAATAGAAATACTTCTGTAGTACTGCCACCGTTTTCTCGACCCCGAAATGCCCAGCAACCCTAGGGTGTGCTTCCCAAATCATCTTGGCATGCTCGCTTGAAGGAACACAAAGGTGACCCAGGTGGCATAACAGGGCGTCCTGGAGGTGAAAATCTGGAACATGCTGACCCTCCAAGAATGTCTGGTATGTGTGGTCAAATTCTAGGTCGCTTTTGTAGAGAAGCGGCCAATCAAAAGTCTCGTGCCCACAAGAGTTGAGCACGGTGGTTAACACCATGATCGGTGGCCGACTGAGGCAATCTACAACATTATTGGTGCTACCCTTCTTATACTTGATATTCAAATGGAACTGTTGCAGGTATGTGGACCACTTCTGATGGCGATCATTTTGTAATTTCCCTTGGGTCTATATGAACTGCAGGGGTCGGTGGTCTGTGTGGATGACTGTTTCCTTCCCCAAAATGCAATGCTTCCATTGTCGGCAGGCATGCACAATGGAATACATCTCTTTGTCATAAGTGGGATACTTCCGAACTGTGTCTAAAAGTGTCTCACTATGATATGCTACTGGATGCCCATGTTGAGTAAGGACTGCCCCAATAGCATAGTCAGAGGCATCTGTCTCAACCTCAAATGGTTGTTGCAAGTCTGGTAATGCGAGCATTGGTGCCGAGCAGAGGCGATCTTTCAACTCTGTGAATGCATTCTGTTGAGATTTAGACCAAAATAATTTTGCTTTCACTCCTCCCTTGATGACTTGACTCAAGGGCCAAGTGATATGAGAAAATCCCAACATGAACCTACGGTAGAAGTTAGCAAGACCTAGAAAGTTGTGGAGCTCTGTCAGAGTGGTTGGAGATGGCCAATCCCGAATGACTTGGATCTTGGCTAGATCCACATGCACCCCCTATTCATCAATAATGTATCCCAGATACTGAACCTAGGTCATGCCAAAAGTGCATTTCTCCAAATTGGCACATAAATTGTGTTGCCGCAGTGTTTGGAGAACCTGCCGGATGTGGTGGAGGTGCTCTTCCCAACTCTGGCTGAATATCAGGATGTCATCCAAGTATACCACTACAAATGAGTTGGTGAATGGTCGCAAGATGTCATCCATTAGCCTCATGAAGGTTGCAGGAGCATTCGTCAATCCGAAAGGCATAACATACTATTCGAAAAGGCCCTCCTTGGCTTTGAAGGCAGTCTTACACACATCGGAGGGTTCGATTGGTACCCGGTGATATCCTGACTTCAAATCGATGTTGCTGAAATATTTTGCCCCCTTAAGTTGGTCCAGGAGGTCATCAATCTGTGGGAATGCGTACCTACTACAGACAGTGATCTTGTTCAGTGCCCGATAGTCAATACAGAGTCTCCAAGTCCCATCCTTCTTCTATACCAACACGATCGGGCTTCCATAGGGCAACGAACTCAGACAGATGTGACCTTTCTGCAGCAACTCCTGAATCTGCTTCTTGATTTCATCGTTCTCTAGAACGAAGCGCTGATAGATTGGTCCATTGGGCAGCGGCGCACCTGGGATCAGATCAATGGAGTGCTTGACCTGACAGTGCAGAGGAACTCCTGCGGGGGAGGTGAAGATGTCCTCGTACTCCTACACGACCTTGTCCATCTGTAGTTGTCGTGCGGAGGGGCCCTGTTTGGAGGTCGTGGCCACCATCTTCTTCTTTCCTTGAGGGTGTATCATCAGGAAAACAAATTTCCCGATTTTGGAAATGAGCTCACTGCATTGTTCTGCAGTAACCGAAGAGATGGTGGTAGGCAATGCTACCTTCGGTATCCTGTACAACTTATTCCCCAAAGTAACAATAACAGCACGGGCCCTTGATTCATACACAGCATGTCAATTCCATAAGTATGGCTATCCTAATAATACATCACAAACTTCAAGGGGAGCAATGTCACACAATACCTCATCCGTGAAGGGCTTGATGTTGTATGGAAGGTGACACTACTGGCTCACGCGAAGATCCCATCCTTGGTGAAGCCACCCAATGGTGTACGGTTGTAGATGTGTTGTGGTCAGTAAGCCCAGCCGCTTCACGACCTCTGCTGAAATGAGGTTCTTTTGGCTCTCGCTGTCGACAACAAACTGTAGCGGGGAGCCCTTTACCCACATATGGGAGTGGAAGAGACGCTCCTCCTCCTCTGGATCTTCGGGTTCCTCCTTCTGGATCTTCATGGTGGAAACGGTGGCGTTGGGCTCTGCATCGATAATCTGCTTCCCTTTGTCATTCCCCTTGTCGGGTTCTAACTCAGACTCGGAACATGCATCTAATTCTGAAACCTAGCTCGGCCACCAGTGACTGCTTGGCCCGACACTCACTTGTGTTGTGAGTGGAGCTCTTATGGAACTCATACCACTTTTCCTGTGTCCTTTTTTGGCTTCGCAACACTATTCTCTGCTTGCAGCTTTGGCAGGTTGTCTTGGGTCACCCCGCTTTGGCTTTGTCCTTTGTTCTGCAGTTTGAGGGCACCCTTCCCTTGCTTCGGATTCGCAGATCCAAAGTCTCGCTTCTTCTGTTAAACTTTTGCTCAACCTTGACGGCATATCGGTATGCTGTGTCGAGCGAGGAGATGTTCAGGAATTCTATTTCTTCCTAGATGTACTTGTGCAGGTAGCCATGGTATTTGAGTACCAAATGTTGCTTCAAATCCTTGATACCCAACTTTGTGCAAAGGGTATGGAAAATATTGGTAAACTTCGGCACGTCTTGGTCCCTTCCCTGCCACAGCATGGTCCACTTTATGTATTGATCCTCATAGCTTCCAACAGGGTAGTACTGCTCCTTGATGGCATCCCAAAATGAATTCCAAGTGAGTGCGGCTGAAAATAGTGAGCCTGTACTTTCATCCTTCTGCTCGCAGTAGGTTTCCCACCAGTCCTTGACGTGGGGGGCTGCTTTGAGAAGAGTGAAAATAATCTTTTTCCGACTGGAAAAATCATGAACAAAAAAATAACCCTCTAGTAGTTTAACCATTTATCGACGACATCTACATCTATCTGACCCTCAAACATGGGGATTTCAAAATTAACTTGTACCTTAAACGGTGTGGCGTTTCCAGAGTAGCTGTTGCAAGCCGACGCGTCGCCCCTGGGTAGCCGCTGAAGGATCTAGACAAAGTTGTCCATCATCGCGTTCCTTTGTCGCTCGAGGGCTTCTTCGAGCAAGATTTTGATAGGATCTCCTACCCCCTCGTCTTTCTTTTCATCCACTATGGGAGGCCGTCGAGGTTTGCAAGGCTAGTCTTGTAAAGGTTTGACCAGTTCAAGCCCTAACTCCATATATGCCGACCTCATTGGGGACATGCAAAGAAAAACAGAGAAAAAAAGCAAACCGCTCTGATACCACTGATCCGGATTTAAACAGGAACGTAACAAATTATAGAGATAACCATAAACACAAAGATGCAGTGGAAATAATACTTCATTTCATTAATGTAAAATATTGAAATATGCCTATAAACAAAAATGGAAATAAACCAGCGAGGGCAATAGTAGCTTATCTCTAAGAAGAGATGTGGCGGCTACATGCCTCTGAACTGCCTTACAATGAGGCTCAAGGGCCTTTTTATTATTGAACAATAAGATCAAACCCTAAATAACCAAAACCCCAACCCGAGGAGATGTAACACCAAGATTTTATGGGCCCCGTTGGGGTGAGTTGGACAGCCAACTTCCCAAGGTCGTGACTTGGTCATATTATCTTCGTTTGACGCGCATGATAACCCGTTGGAAAGATATCTCCGAGGACTAGGGTGGAATCTTTCACCACTGAAATTGACAAGGGAAAAGGGGTCTTAAAACCCTCATAGCTACAGCGCAGGAACAAATGAATCGATCAACACTTAATGATCAAAATGAATTCATCCCTCTCAAATTTATGGATTTCCTAGAGGGTTATCTTCTTCTAAAATGATTGCATAAACTTTACTCCAAGCCCCAATTTTGGGTTTCTTCACCTAGCTACCCAAAAACTGCCCAACATTGGGAATTTTTGGGGTTTTCCCCCTTTATTGAGGACTATAGCCTACGGGGATTGATAGGCTACTTCGTCCTATTCGTCCTCAATTAGTAGAGGATGTTACAACCTGATGGACACATTGAACCATTAGTGGGACCTCTTGAAGTGGTCATTGGACACAAAATTCCAAGGGGGCCCAAGTATTTTGGCTTGTTCAAACATCGACCCAATCTTCTGGGGGCCTCAAAGTGATATATCATTATACATGTGGCAAATCCACTTTACCATATTTTTTTATTTTTTTATTTGAGCAATAGATTTTTAATTCTAGGATTTAGACTAGTTTTAAGAAGCTCCATAAAAATAATAATAATTTCATAGTAAAGGAATTACTTACCTCCTTTATATTAAAAAAGGACTTCATCATTTGTAATCATGGTTGGATAGCGTAAGTATTCCTATCCCAGGAGCTTAATAAAAAATTTCTTGGTGCAATTGGGATTTTGGGTTTATTATGTGATGCATGTTTCAATCTAGTAGACTTCTTTTTCGGTTTCATTTGCAGCATTTTTAGCATTTAACTTGTCATTGATTTAGGACCCATTACCCACCACCTGTGGGTGACCCCCTATAGGAGAAACTTTATCTTAGATTTGTCTTTAGCCAGGGCTGCTTGTAGCCCCTTCCAGACACTTGATAACTGGATGTGCTACTATTCTCTGCCACTTGAGCCAGTCATTAAGTGCCCTCGCTCATCTGTCATGATCGTATGTTTGAAAGTGGGCCTTCCAACCCCAATGGTATGATTTTTCATTATGTAATTAGGTGTTTATGCTTGCTTTTCTTGGGCACATTTGGGCATGGATTAGTGAGGGGATTCGGCAGCAAGAACGAGCTTTGACTTGAACTCTTGTTCCCTTGCCTCATCTTGAGGGTGAACCTTGGGTCCTAGTCCTGTGGTATCTCCTTTATGAGCTATTAGATTTAGGAGTGGCACTACATGGAAAACCCTGATTTTGTTTGTGTGGTCCCGCTTCCCAACACCATATATCTTAGTCCCCGCCACTCATTATAACTCCTTTCACATGTATTCCCATCTGGGTCCACATTTGTCCATTGGATCCATAAGGTGTTAGCCTCCTCTTCTCCTAGTCCACACCTTGAGGTGGGCCTGGAACGATGCCCTAGAGGTTGATGCCACTAGAAACAAAGATAAAAGCATAATATGGCCACACACAACATGAAATGTACCACAAAATACAAAAGATGGTCAAGACCAAAGAATTTAGCACGTGGGAAAAATCCAAACATGAGCTCTACTCCCTATCATTATGGCCATCACCCCAATTACTAGGGCCCCTATGAATGCTCCCTGCATCATTAGGGAACCCATGCTTGTCCCAACCCCTAGTGGGCGATGAATTGCCCCACCTCAAAGAGGTATTCACTGCTACATCTTACACATCATGCTCTCATCCCCTTGAGCCCCGAGCAGTTAAAAAAAGAAGAAAAATCAATAAAAGGCAAAAGGCATATGAAGAAGGGTCGAAAACCGAAGGTCAGGGTAACCACGACCACTCCCTCCTACATTCATATACTCAATATGTGAGCTTCCTTCATCATAGCTACCCTTGTACCATGGCATGTGGCTTGGAGCCTTCCCTCTTGCCCCCACTATGTTCCATCATTATTCACATGACACTTGTCATTTGATGGATGTACCATGGACTTGTCACTCCCTTAAAGGTTGAAACCACCTAATAGGTTCCTTCACTAACCTCTCTTGTCAAGCAAGGGAACACCTGTACATGTTTAAAGCCCACTTGGAAGGGCATGGCACTATGCAGTGTCCACTTCTATGCTTGATTAGCGAGCTTATTTACTCAATTGCACTAATGATTAACTGTACTGGAAGGTGAGGAGAAGCATAGGATCTTATACAAGAATTCAGGTGGGTCTCCATCTTGGACTTGGCCTCCCTATACAGGATCCAAGCCCTCTAAAAGGTCATAATGGCACTTGTAGGGTAAGCATTCAGAGTCATGGACCTCTAGTCTTGCAGAGCATTGATTTCCATGACATGGGCTTCTTCAGCACCACCAAATTGCTTGTTCATGCCCTAATTATAAAGAGATGATGATGCACTTGGAGGACGTTGCCCAGTCGGCTACACATTGCACCCGACACTTGGTAGTTGATCCAACACCCAGAGGAGGTTTTGTCTCTTTCGAGGAGACATGGGAGGGCATGTATCGTCTTTGAACCCTCATTGATGGAGCATCGACTTGATCCTGAGACACTTGGAGACCCATCAAACCCATTTGGAGACCACGGAGTCCAACTTGGGGTTTGGAAATGTTATGCAACATTTCAAGGGCATCCCCCACTTGTCCATCGATTTTGAGGCCCTCATTATCGTTTTTGGCACATGAGGCCTCAACGTTGCCCTTCTAGGCCTCGATGTCAGCCTAGCATGGCCCTAAGAAGGCTAATTCGATTTGTTTATTGAATTATCATGGTTGTCTTGTAACCATAGTTGGGTTACTTAGCATTTTAGGCATAGGAGTAGCTTTTCTTTTAGTTTTCGAACTTATATGACATGTACAAATAAGTGAGAGTCATCCTACTTGGATTATCACACTTTGGATTTAAATGTCTCTTAAAAAAGAATTCAGACCTGCAGTAGAGGGAAAAAATTGTATGTTCTTGATGAATTATGATGTTTGGATAAATTCATTGACTATCTTGGAGCTTCTTTTTGGCAATATTATCGATGGATATACTCTTCTTTAACTTGTAAGTGCCATATAATACAATGTTTCTATTTTGATGAATCTCTAATGCATGGAAATTTTTCTTATGGTGATTAAATGTGCCCTAACTAATGCGAATTGTTTGGACCATTGAAAACTATTGGGATTTTGCATGTGTTACTCATTAGATAAAGAATGGATGAATATTCGTAGAGGATTGATTAGTATGCATCCTTGAAACTCCATAAAATTGTCATTGAAGTATAAAATTCTAGAAGAAGTTTTGTTGTTGTTGCATCTAGGGTAGTGGAATTTCTTCTAGGTCTCCTTAAAGAGCGAATTGCCACCTCATGGTTTTTCTTAACTCCATTTCTCCCAATAGGCAAGAACTGGTCCTAATCCTAGTTGATCAACCATAAACACTTTATTTTTCTCTCTTTTCAACTTTTCCGCCTTAACCCTAGAAGGCCAAATAGGGCCTAATGTGAATTGCATTAGAGACATCTTCTTGGGGTGTGAGTTGGTACACTCCTAGGTTGTCCTTTCTTCTAGTTGCCCTCAAAGTTTCGAGCAATTCCTATGGCTAGTTTGAGAGAAATCTCAAGCCCTAGCTCTGAAACCATTTTCATCCTTCACCTTCCTTGGATAGTGGCATCTCATAAGTCATTTGTCCTTGAAAACTTGTTGAAAGTTAATCATTCCTTGACTTATCTTATCCTTTCTTGACCTAAGGTATCTCATTCCTCTTTTGATTTTGCAAACCTTAGGCCTTGCTTGGATCACCTAGGTCTCTCTTGTGGTCTCAATCCTTATATGATTGCTATCTCACAAAACCTTAGAAAGTTCCTTTTATTCCCTTAGGAAGCCTTGATATAGGTGTATCCCTTGTATTGAGTATCCCTTTTGTTAATTTTAGGATTAACATGTTCTTTGATTAGGTCAGTCACTTCTAGCTCATTAACATTATTCCATTATGTATCATATTAACCATTGACTTATAACAGTAACTGATGAAAGAACTGTGAAATGTTGGAAACCCGAATCCTATTGCAGCAACTGGAAGTAATTCTCCTAATTGTTAAATTAATTTTAACAATTTATTTATTGTTTTATACAGCAAATACTGAATCAATCACACTGCAACCTACACAAATAAATTGCGGAAGAAATAAACGTTGGAATAAATAATAGCACACACATAAAATGACAGTTATGTTTGGACAAATGTCCTCGAAAAACCCAACTTGGGAAGACCGGTGCAGCAGCTGAGGGTTTTATTATTATCCAGCAGTGAAATAATCCGAGTACAACTGGATTCTGAAACTGGCATTCCTACAGAGAAAAACTGGCAAGAAAAATCTAGTGAGGAATTTCCTCACTCCACAACCAAATCTAGGCTTTGACCTCAGCTCAAGTTGAGTCATCCAAATTGGCTTTGCGCAGCTACCACTGCACCCTAGCGCAGTCACTTTTGCACTCAGCTCGAACCAGCTTCTCCTCAAGCCGCCTGGTCTGCTATTGTTTGGGAAAATGTCTCTCCTAGCCTCTGGAACCTCTGCCCAGCTTTTGGCATTGAAACTCAACTTTTCCCAGTAGTTTTGCAATTGCCTCTTTTACTACGTTGTTCTGCATAAGCCTCATTGTGGCTCACTTGCCTCTCTACAAATGCACTCACCAGAACTGGAATCCCAAGATGGGGAAAACCCTTGATCAATCTTCATTATTATCAATATCAAATGTTCAGCAGAGGAAGAGAAAGGGAGTACACTTAAAGTCAAATTGACTTGCCAATATGTTAACTTGTTAATCAATACCACTATCCTGATGTCAAGGAAGTAACCCAGTCAAGTCTGCACTTTTTTCCTTTGATCTAACCAGTGGTCAATAATAGATAAGACAACTACAAAACTGACTTCAAAAGCAACTCAATCCTGGATGCATATATGTGTCCTTCTTTTGCTGAAGATGACGAACACAAAGTAGATTAATTTTGGATTGAATACGGATCTAGCTACGGCATACATCTTCTCTAACCTACAGCAGAAAACTCATGTGTTTAACCTCAAAACCATTCGATCTTCCTTTCAGAGAAAGCAACTTAGGTCAGGTTGATACCTTGGCCTCTTTTCTTCCACTCAACTTAGGTCTGAACCTGGAAAACTCCATAGTAGGTTTGCGGGCAACAAAGAAAGATGGATGTTGTCCAAAACAGTTTTAAATACCCATCGATCTAGTCCAGACATGCTTCCAACTGCCTTGGTCTTCTGCCTTGGGAACTCGGCCTAATGTAGGGAAGGGTTTTCCATATAAAACTAGCCCAGACTTACCCTAAAGACTTGCAGCCAACTCAACTGAAGGTTCTCAGCCCTGTGACAGAGGAGAAAGCCCAAAACAGAACACTCATTTGTCCTCTTTCTGAACTCAGCTACCTCGAACATGGTTTTGAACCATTTGATGTGTAAAATGAGGTTAAAGGCACCTCTATATATAGGAACTCAAAGAGGGTCAAAAGACATGTCAAATGGACTTTATGGAGGTGAGATCGACCTTAACAATTTGTATATGAGCGGGCATAAATGAAAAACACATTTCTCCTTAACCAAATTTGATGATCTTTAGGTCGATTTTGATCCTCTCAAAAAGAGGAATTCAATGCCGCAAATATCTTCCCCAAAGGAGTTGTCCTAAGTGGAATTTGGCCCTAGTTGCCAATTTTAACACTCCCTCTCAACTAGGGAGAATTCCCCCTGCCAATCCATCTATCATCATGTCATCCTGTCATCATACACAGTCTCTGCATCTCATCTCAACTCTATTGAACACTAATATACATAATGAAGAAGAATTGACCGAGGGTGAGTCACAAGACCTTACCACTCACCACTGACATAAGTCGGTCCAAGGCTAGAACCCCAATCAAACTTGATCTCAAATCAAGTTGTAGAATATCATGCATCCTAGACATAGGGAGTACGTGTTGGAATTTCTAAGTTTAACCCGTTAGAAATTCTTCCTATACTATCTGATTTATTTCTTCCTACTTGTTCAAGTACTTAACAAGTTTCTAAACATGTAAATACTGAAAATAAATACAAGTACAGTATCAACACATACAGATCATCAACTAAAAGTAAACAAACACACAAGTGGCACCATTATTTTTGGACAAGTGTCTCCGAAAAAACCCAATGCAGGAAAATCGGTGTAGCTCTTCAAAGGGTTTTATTATTATGCAGTTTCAGAATACAACCTGGGTGCCAGAAATGGCTCACCCAATAGAGAATGCCCTCAGCAATAGTACCTCTCAGTCGAAGATAGATATTTCGGCTAAATCACCAGATGAATGATCCCACAGCAACAATGTAGCTTTTGTTGCTCTGCGTCACTATGATAGGGACTGCGTCACCCTATCTAGCTCTCCAGCTCTCAATCTGTCCCACGAAATTCTCCCAGCGCTGCCTCTAGGCCCTGCTTCAGCCTCTATAGCCTTGCGTCAACCTCTCTGGGCTTTGCGTCAGTTTCTAAAGCCTCTGTGTTGGCCCCTAGACCCTCTGCGTCTCACACGTTGGCCCTCTCTGGCTCTACGCAGTTCTTGGTTGGTTCTGCGTAGCCACTGGCTAGCTCTACGTCAACCTCTCTCGGCTCTGTGCTGACCCTCCTGGTATTAACTCTACCTCTCTGCTATGTATTCACTGCCCCTCAGCTGCAACTCAGATCACTCACTTGATTTCCTCAGCAAACCATGCCCCAGAAAATTGAATTATTGATCTTTCTTGGTGTATTCTCCAACTAACCCTCAAGCCTCCTCTTATACTTTTCTCATTGGTCCATCAATGGCCGAGATTAAATCTCTAATCAATGGCTAAGATTAGATTTGGCTTGATCCATAAGTTTTGGACCATTCTAACCCAGTTTTATATTAATACCCATTAATATTTTATTTTTTTTTAAGTTTACACTTAAGAACTCCATTAAAAATATTAATTATTTTAATATCTCCCAAACCGGTTAGAATTTGCCCAAACCCTTTCTAGCTCTTGGAATCTCATGTGCTTTAGCCTCTCCACCAATTTTCATGGCTAGAGCACATCCCATGTTACCCCAAACCAACATTCCCTCTTAGCAAAGACTGTGCTCTAGTAATACTCCTCACTAAGCATCACTTTGATTATCTAGCACCGTTACCTGTGCTAATGCTAGGCCTCCCCGCCCACATCCTCTGCATTGTTGCATCCTGTACTGCTGCCCATGGCTGCCACTGCCACTGTTGCATCTATACAGCAACTCCTTCTGCATCTGCTGTTGCCCATGGCCCTGCCACTGCCACTACTACATCTGCACTGCATCCCCTTCTCCTCACGCTGCATCGTGTTGCCCATAGCACTGCCACTGCTAACCGCTGCACTACAACCCAGTCACTGAGAAGGAAGTAACTGATCCACCCAACTCTAACATCCTTGTCAGGTTAGAGACTTCTCCCGATGCTGAAGCTCCCTCTGTCGCTAACAAGTGCTCCCTCTACTGACCTCTACGCTATTGCAACAACTCCATGCATCTCGCACTGTTGCACACCTCTCTGTGTCATCCTGCATTGGTGCAATAATCCTAGGCTTCTTGCACTGTTACATCCTGCTAGCCTCTGCGTTGTCCCAAGACTCTTGCACTGTAGCACTCTCTGTCGCTTCATCTGCATCTGTCTCTACCAACATCTGCCAGTCCTACTACTCCTCTTTGGGGCTCCCGTAGCAAGGTATAATCCAAGAGGTTGGGTACCTCGAAGATCCTTTCCCTCATCGCCTATAGTCCGTCTGACTACAGCTCGATGTCTCCCCACTTCCTCTCAAGTGGCGCATGAGCATTCATGGCACAGTCGTCATTCTCCTCAACTTCTTTCTCTGCCTTTGTTGGCGTTGCCTTTGAGTCAAAAGCTTCTCCCTTACTCTTCTTCCTCGGACACTGGTTCGCATAGTGACCCAGTTCCCCACAATGGAAGCACTTGACCTTAGAGAGGTCCTTCTTCTTTCTTTTCTCCTACTTTCCTACAGATGCGAGAGCCACATCTTCTTCTTCCTCCTTCTTGATTCTAACCCCTTTTCTGCTACTCCCCGCCTTGGCCACCCATCTAATCTCTTCTTGACGAAGAGCCGCCCACAGTTCCTCCCAATCTGGAAGGCTCAACCTGCGCAATATCTCTGGACAAATACCTCCCAATCCTCTGAGACTGCGTTCAATGCGGTCCTCACCATCAGTTCCTAATCTGGCATGGCCCCTATGGAAGTTAGCTAATCACAGATCTCCTTCAATCCACCGAGAAAGACATCTACCTGCTCTCCCTTCTGCATCAGTATGACCATAGTTGATTTTCACTTAACATCTTCTTCTGCACGGAAGTATGCTAGTACAATTTCTTCAGGGCCTCCCACATCTCATTTGACATGTCCTTCTCGGCAATATGCAGCACCACATGATCCTTGACCCCATCAAGGATGATGCACTTTGCCCTGGCCATTGCTTCCTTGTACTTCTCATTTTCAATTGGGTCAACCGGGATTGCTATTGTTTTCAAGGCGAAGTGCTTGACGCAATACCTGTCTAAAATGGACAAGATCTTGGGCTTCTAAACTACGAAGTTGGAAGCTTCGTCCAATCTATCATCATCTCTCAACCTATTCACTGCCATCTTGCTACTTCTTACGACTCCTCTGAGTCTCTTTACTTCCCTCATGGAAGTCCTCGGTTCGACTCCCTCTGAGTCTCGATTTCCTTTCTGGAAATCCCTCCTCCTTGGTCTTGCCCTGTTTGGTACTGTTCTGACCATAGTACCCCACCAGCTTTGCCTACAAATTATCCGCAGCCTCCTATACCTCGGCAACTCGAAGGACTGAGCCTCTAGGCTCTGCGCAATCCCCGCACCGGGAAAATCTGCACCTCCTGGCCACAGCGTCGATCCTTCCTGACTGAGAAAGATGACCGGGCACTACGTAGCTCAGGTATGCTCCTCTCTACCTCTGCACTGATCCTCCTCCTGGCTCGAACTGATGACGCAGGCCCTCTGCGTCACTCCTTCCTTGCTGCTTTCTGCTAGGAATAGCGTCTGTCATTGGGGACAGTTGTTTTTGCTGCTACTGCTCTACTCGATTGATTTCTTCAGTTACCCTGTGATCTGCAACCATCCTCTGATACCATGTTGGAATTTCTAAGTTTAACCCGTTAGAAATTCTTCCTGTACTATCTGATTTATTTCTTCCTACTTGTTCAATTACTTAACAAGTTTCTAAACATGTAAATACTGGAAATAAATACAAGTACAGTATCAACACATACAAATCATCAACTGAAAGTAAACAAGCACACAAGCGACACCATTGTTTTTGGACTAATGTCCCCGGAAAAACCCAATGCGCGAAAATCGGTGCAACTATTCAAAGGGTTTTATTATTATGCAGTTTCAGAATACAACCTGGGTGCTAGAAATGGCTCACCCAACATAGAATGCCATCGATAGTAGTACCTCTCAATTGGAAACAGATATTTTGGCTAAATCACCGGATGAATGATCCCACAGCAACAATGCAGCTTTTGTTGCTCTGCGTCACTCTGATAGGGACTGCGTCACCCTATCCATCTCTCCAGCTCTTAGTCTGTCCCACGAAATTCCCCCAGCGTTGCCTCTAGGCCCTACGTCAACCTCTCTAGCCATGCGTCAGCCTCTCTGGGCTCTACGTCAGCTTCTAGAGCCTCTGCATCAACCCCTAGACCCTCTACGTCTCACACACTGGCCCTCTCTGGCTCTACGCAGTTCCTGGCTGTGTTATGAAACTAGCTCACAAAAAGAGAGAAAAGATAGATCAATACCTTAGAAATAAGCCTCTTCGAGGGGGGCAACCTCCTTTACATTACACAAATGAACAATTCTTAGATGATTCAAATGACAAAACCTCCTTTCTATATATAGGAGTCTAAGGAGTCACAATATAACCAAAGTCGACCTAACAATAATAATATAAAGGCAAAAAAATAACAATAGTGGGATTCTATGGGGCACAATAATAAGAATATGGGGACAATAGCGGCACAACAATAACAATAAGGGATACAACGACAATAGTAATGGGGAATCACTAGTATTATAGGGACCTAGCATGTCCCTCTCCTTCAAAAAAGTGTTGTCCTCAATGCTTGAGTAGCTCTGGATGCTTCTATTTAAAATTCTCATCCTTCCATGTGGAATCTTCAACGAGTAAGTTCTTCCACTTGATGAGATACTCTACAATTGATTGATTTCGTAGCTGTCGAGTTCTTGTTTCTTTGACTGCTTCAAGTTCCAATATGATTTTTCCTTCCTCATCAAGTTCTGGCAATATTGTTTGAATTGGAAGCTTGTCACCTATAACCTTCTTTAAGCATGAAAAATGGAAAACTAGGTGCACTTAGGAAGCTGCAGGAAGCTCCAATTTGTATGCCATAGTACCTATCTTTTGCAACACCTTGTACGAACCAGAATACTTAGGTGATAATTTATTATCCTTCTTAGCTTACTTGAGGGACATCTGTTTATATGGTTGTAGCCATAGGAATACCAAATCACCTACATCAAAACTTATTTCATTGTGATGTTGATATGCATGTTGTTTCATTCTATTCTACGCCAAGGTGAGGTTATCCTTTAAGAGTTGGAGAACTTGTTGTTGATGCTCGATGTGATCTTCCACTGCTTGAACCTTAGAATTTTTTCTTAAATATGATGTGATGGATGGTGGTTGATATCCATAAAGTTCCATAAATGGAGTCATTTTTGTTGCAGTATGGAAGGAAGTGTTATACCACCATTCAACCAGAGGCAACCATTTGACCCATTGTGTCTATTTATCAGATACAAAGCAATGAAGATATCCATCCAAACATTTGTTTACTATCTTAGTTTTCCCATCAGATTGAGGATGATAAGATGAGCTATGAGCTAACTGAGTACTAAGACAAGAAAATAATTTTGTCCAAAAATTTGCAATGAAAATGGGATCTTTGTCACTTACAATAATATTCGGGTTTCCATGTAGCTTTTGAATTGTTTCCATAAATGCAATAGAAACTGTACTCGCTTTAAATGGATGAGATAATGCACAAAAGTGTGCATACATGGTAAGTCTGTCAATTACCACCATGATAACACTCTTTCCTTCGGACTTGGGTAAACCTATGATAAAATCCATTGAAACCTCCTCCCAACGTTGGCTTGGAATGGATAAAGGTTGTAATAGTCCTGGGGTATTAATTGTTTCAACTTTATTTTGTTGGAAAACCAAACATTCCGCCACAAACTTTGGAATATCCAATTTAAGGCCATCCCAAAAAAATCCTTCTTAACCCTATGGTAGGTTTTTAGAAATCCTGAGTGCCCTCCTAAGGGAGAGGTGTGCAACTCCCTAAGAATATTTTGTTTGAGTTGGGAATTCTTACATAGGTATAACCGATCCTTGTACCATAACGAATCATTTTTCCAGCTAAATGTATCAGATGTACTAAGATATTGTTGTATCTTTTGAATGAGTGCCCACACTTTCTCGTCACTCTTCTATTCATCCCTTGCTTCGTTTATCTAATCTGATTGGATAATAGAAATGGCGCAAATAAATGCTTTCACATCCTCATCCTTTCTTGAGAGTGCATATGCCACAACATTTTGCTTCCCTTTTTTGTAGATGATTTCAAAGTCACAACCCAACATATTTGTGGCCCACTTTTGCTGCTCTTCTAAAGACAATCTTTGTTCCAAAAAGTATTTAAGACTACCATGATCTATTTTTACCTTGAAGTGTCTTCCCATTAGGTAGGGTCACCATTACTTAAGTGCATATAGTATTTCCAACATTTCTTTCTCATAAATAGCTTTGTGTAAATACTTTCTTTTGATTGGACGACTTTCGAAAGAAATGGGTCTTTCTTCTTACATTAAAATAGAACCAATTCCATTTCCTGAGGCATCACATTCCACAATAAAGGTTTTTGTGAAGTTCAGTGTAGCTAAGACTGGTGTTTGGCACATTGCCTCTTTAAGATGTTCAAAGGAATTTGTTGCTTCTAGAGTCCATGAAAATGCATCTTTCTTCAATAATGTTATTAGAGGTGCTGCTATTCTCCCATAATTCTTAACAAACTTACGATAATACCCTGTCAACCCGAGAAATCCTTGTAGATGCTTTATGGATGTGGGGATTTTCCATTCCTTAATCGCTTTAATTTTGCTAGGGTCTACCTTAACTCCTTCATGGGATACAATATGACCCAAATATTCCACCTCCTGGACTCCAAAGAAACATTTGGATATTTTTGCATATAATTGTTTCTCCGTCAATAGTTGTAGCACCCTGTCAACATGTTCAACATGATCCTTCCAAGACTTGCTGTAGATTAGTATATCATCAAAAAATACTAACACAAATTTTCTAAGGAATGGTTTGAAAATTGAATTCATCAACCCTTGAAATGTTGAAGGTGCATTGGGAAGGCCAAAAGGCATGACCAAAAATTCATAATGACCCTCATGAGTTCTAAATGTTGTTTTTGGAATGTCTTCAGTCTTCATTCTAATTTGATGATATCCTGAATGAGGATCCAACTTGGTGAAGTAA